>JAJMAG010000367.1:0-14607 GCA_030564905.1 Geotrichum fermentans
CACTGGCCTCGTCCGCGAGCGCCTGCGCGTAGCGCGCGGGGAATGCCGCGTAGGGCTCGGCCGACACGAGCGCGGTGCCGACCAGCAGGTCCAGCGACAGGTGGTTGCACCGCCGTGCCACGCCGCCCGGCGACGACGGCGACCCAGACGTTGGGGCGCTTGTGTTGGTAGCAGCGGCGGCGTTGGCGGCGGCAGCAGCAGTGGTGGATTTAGGAGCCCCGCTGCCCTGCGCCAGCTTCTTCGTCCCGGCCGGGGCCGCCCCGGCGCTGCCGTTGCCATCGGCGGCGGTGGCCTTGCCGGAGCCCTCGCGTTTCGACTCGTCGTTCGGGCTGGGCCGCTTGCCGAGCTCGGGGTCGCTGCTGGCAAACGCGCTGCGCGCCGTCTTGACCGAGCTGGCCGTCGCGACTGGCAGCCCGCGCAGCGTGCCCTTGTGGAACACTGGCACCTCGGCCGCGCCTACTAGCGGCGCCAGCCTGTCGTTCCCGCCCGACGGCCGCAGCTCGACGTAGTCGTGGACCATGTCGATTCGCGCCGTAGGAAGCCGGTGGTCGAGAATCAACAGAGCTACGATATCGCGCGCCTGGTCAATCGTGATATCGAGCGACGCGGTAATGTGTTGTAGCGAGATCCGGGTGTACGGTCTGACTAGATTGATAATACCTTGAGACCGGATGGACAGGATGACGTCGTCGAGGAACGACCGAATAAGCTCGTCGCCCATGATCTCCGCGCGGTGCGCCTTCAGCAGCCGGTTGAACTCTTCCACGTCGGACCGCTGGAACGCCTCAACGAGATGCATCATGACCATGACATTTGGATCCTGCTTGTAGGGCTTTGTTTCCTGGCTATCGAACGGGTTGATGCCCGACTCGGAAAGCATGCACGCCAGCACAAAGTACTTGAGCACCTGGATCCGCTGCAGCGACCCGGCCTCGTCGTAGTTTTTGAACGACTCAAACAGGTCTTCGCGCGCAGCCTCCCACCGTTTCTCGCGCATATGGATCTTGCCGCCACACTCATGGATCACGCCCAGAATGCGTGGGTGCGAAATGGCCGACTTGATGCTCATGGTCTTTCTATACAGCTCCTTGACTTTTTTGTAGTTGCTTGTCGACGCATACAGCTGCATTAGCAGTGAGTAGACCTCCATGAGGAATGTGCTCTTTGTGTTGTCGTCTTCGCTCGTGCTCGCGTTGGACGCCCCCGTGCACACGTTTTGGACCTGCTCCAGCTCCACCCGCGCGTTGTCCATGTCCTTCTGCTCCAGGTATAGCTTGGCCAGTTTCATCTTCGTCTTGATCCACATGCGCTCGTTCTCCGTTTGAATCAGCACCTCGAGCGTCGCGTCGTAGATCCGCTTAAGTGTCGCACTGCCCAAGCCAGACAAATAGTCCAGCATGTTGTTGAGACTCTTTTCCGCGTAGTTGCGCGACACCTTACCGTCTGCAATGTCTTTCAAAAAACCTTTGTACGCCGTCACAATCTCCTCGTTCTTGGTGTTCGCACCTTCCTCCTGGCATATATTATAGAGCACCTTGACCTTTTGCTTCTTGGCCTTGAACCCCCAGTCGCCCTTTTCCTCGACCTCTTCCTCATGCTGCAGCACGTTCTCAAACCCTTCCAGCGCCGCCTCTAAATCGTCCTCCTTCAGACCTATTCCGTTAGCCATATTTCAGTCTCACTGTTGTCCTCAATTACCTTTCGCATTGTAGTACAGGTTTTCCTTGATTCTGTTAGTCAATGCTTCTCAGAGCTCCGTTCCACATACCAGATCCACGTCGCCGTTGTTCTCTTCTTCGGCATCGTCGTCGTCATATTCAAAGTCGTACTATACTGTTAGAAAAGCAGCCAGGACTTGAACAGCCCATCCATACTTCTTCGTCCTCGCCCGCGGACATGTCAAAGTCGTCATCATCGTCGCTGTAGCTCATTGTTGATTGCTGTATGTGGCGGTGTGCTAAGCTGGGGAGTGTGTGCAGGTCTAGGGCAAGTGGGAGATTGGGGTGCCTGGTGAATTTGATTTTTCACTTTGCTTCTCCAAACTGTACGAAAGCTAAATAAGCTCTGGACAACGTCGCAAACATCAATCGGGCACAATTCGAATGTATTTAAATTAATTGAAGGAGTAAGATAGAGTCAATGAATAAGAATAAAGCTCTGCAGTTATATAGGCTCGTACTTGTGGAGGCCCTTGCAAAAGGTATAGGTATAGTTAAAGACGCTTGGAGAAGTAAATGTAACATTTGACTACGGCCTATGATGAAGCCTGGCGTAATGCACGTAGAGTGCATCGTGGTACACTTATGGCTGTCATGAGATTGGTAGACATCTATCCGTCTTCCAAAAGTTTGTGAATCGGTTCAGTTTGTAATGTGAGTCTTAACGCTACTGAGGCTCCGCTGAATGCCAAAACACCCACATCATTACATTATTTGACTGATGGTGATGTATGGACTTATCGAGCGTAGTTAACTTGGATAGGAGCGCATAACTTCAAGGCTTGCGTCCGAACGAATAGCCACATTAACATCGATAAACTGCGATTATCAGTATCAATAGCTGTACAAGTGCATCAGTGGGAAAAAAATGCGGCTAAAGGGGATTTTACAACAATGAATTGACTATAGGGAGTTGATGGCCAAGTCAAGAACACGGGTAGACGAGTGGACTTCGGAGACCGCAGTAGCTTAATTGTTCTACTCAGTCCAGATAAGCACAATCAACACTCGAGCATAGTTCCAAGTACCCAGGTGTTCAAATTCTCAAAATGCTGGAAGTAGCAACTTGCAAAATACAAACACCAACGCAAATTCAACTTTAAGCGGACAAAAGTGATATCATGGATAGGAATATCAACTTGAAATATATTGAAATCCAAGTACAAAAAAGGCACTAAAAACAAGTCCCCCTGCTGGCTATGTTAGGCGGGTACAAAAGACTCGAAAAAAACATTTTGAAGCTAGCAGAGCTCATGACGAACCAGAAGATGATGCTGGAATTTTAAAGCGATTAAAATTTACGGGTTAAGTAAAGAGGAAATAAATTTGACTCAGTTCCGCCAGATTCTGTTCATATGCTATACAGAATCGCATGAGTTTTCACAAAATAGTTGAAGGCATACCTCGTCACCTATAAAGCAATCAATAACCAGTCCACTTCTAGCTTTAAAATCATACATGAAATCGAAGGTCAATATGCTTATCTATTGTGAAAAAAAATAGACGTCTGTAAACATAAGTTGGCTGTCGCAAGTATATGTGTACGCTACGCGAGTATAAAAGACGTTTCTTTGCTTACTTGGGGATCTTGTTTCCTTGGTTCATTTAAGTGTAACCCAAAAGCATCTGCTTGTAAATGTTTCCTATTCTCATTTTGATTTATCAACGATACTAAACGTTTCAATTTGTCTGAGTGGAATTTCCTGATATGATAGAGATTGGTACAAAAGCCACGAATAAATGGCACTTGGCTTGCAACTATCTTGAATTAAGCCAGTTTTGGCGCACATTTGCTAGATGACTGTAGAGCTACTTCCAAAAGTTCAAGTGTTCAGCTTGTATATAACATTTCGAGAACTTTGAAGAATTTGCAGGCGAGTGTGAAATCCAGTGGTGAGTACTTGGGCTCTGCCTCTCCTGTAATCCAAGTTTAGAAGGAGTCCAAGTACAGCAATCTTTTTTTTTTCTTCCTTTTTCATTTGCGTCTAGAACAACATTTAAAGGACAGCACTTGAGCAGCGGAGCATATGTTTTTTTCAAAGCACTCCTTTTCACTTTTGGATATCCAGGGCAATAGCACTCAAGTGTGTTCGTATGAAGTGATCAAATGCTATTGCGTCTGTTTGGATACGGCATTGTTATGCAGAGACTAGAAAACTATGCTTAGACAGCGGAATAGCCAGTAAGGAAAGTCTACGACAAGTACAACACAACACTCCATTCAACGTTACTATCTCGGCTTTTTTAGTCCTGATTTTGTACAAAGTACTTGCAAATTAAATAAATAAGAAACAGTGATTCCAGGGCTAAAATCGAAGCCTTGACCGAGACAACAAACTTCAACTTGCCTCGGACTGTTTCTTGGCTGGTGAATGGCTGGATGAGTCCAGACCTTTGAGGTTCCGGCCCATTTTCATGCGGCTTGCCGCTACGCACGAGAGTTGAATTTGAGATCCCGAGTCTTTCCCCGGGAACAGACACTACGAGAAGTGAAAGGAACGTGAAATTCTGGGCGCGAGAAAAACGCCTTTGAAGCTATAGACGCTCACTAGAAATGCTTGAATACATATAAAGAACTAATTGAACCTCACGATCAAGTGTAGAGCCTAAATGTTGTCCACTGAAGGCAGCCAAAGCAGCAGCACCAACAAAAAAAAAACATTGGAGGGGAAGAAGAGCAGCGCAGTTTTTCTGGCAGCTGTAGCGGCCATTGCTCAACAGCCTGGCATCAATTCCGCTAAAGATGCCCATTAATTTCTTAATCAAGGCTCTTACGACTGAACTTTCTGTATTCAGAGACTCAACTGCCTCGCTTGAGCGGGAGCAGCGGAGCCCTTGGCCTTGGTGGCCTTTTTGTTGGCACCTATAAAAAGGTCTCCCCTCCCATTTGTCCAAAACTTTCTTTCTCTTTCATTACCCCTCCATCCCTACAATTCGAAAATTACTCACTAAAATGGTCCACAAGCTCATCCTCGTCAGACACGGTCAATCCGACTGGAACGAAAAGAACCTCTTCACCGGCTGGGTCGATGTGCGCCTCTCCGAAGTTGGCCAGAAGGAGGCTGCGCGTGCTGGTGAGCTCTTGGTGCAGGCCGGAATCCGCCCCGACATTTTGTACACTTCCAAGCTGTCGCGCGCGATCCAGACTGCCAACATTGCGCTCGACAAGGCTGATCTGCTGTACCTCGACACCAAGCGCTCTTGGAGACTCAACGAGCGTCACTACGGTGCTCTGCAGGGCAAGGACAAGGCCCAGACCCTCAAGGAGTACGGCGCCGAGCAGTTCCAGACCTGGAGACGCTCCTTTGACGTCCCCCCTCCCCCCATTGCCGACGACGACGAGTACTCCCAGTTCTCGGACGTGCGCTACGCCGATCTTCCCAAGGACGTGATCCCCAAGACCGAGTCTCTCAAGATTGTCATTGACCGTCTGCTGCCCTACTGGGCCTCTGACATTGCCGTCGACCTCAAGGCCGGCAAGACCGTCATTATCTTTGCGCACGGCAACTCGCTGCGTGCGCTTGTCAAGCACCTTGACGGCATCTCGGACGCTGATATTGCCGGCTTGAACATTCCTACTGGTATTCCCCTCGTGTACGAGCTGGACGAGGAGCTCAAGCCTACCAAGCCTGCCGAGTACCTTGACCCCGAGGCTGCTGCCGCCGGTGCTGCCGCCGTCGCCGCTCAGGGCAACAAGAAATAAGCAAGACAATTGCGACACAAGTAAATCCATATAGACGATTCATGAATTTTGTGTTAATCTAATTCAGCCGTGCCTAGTAAATCGAAGAAACGAGTCTAGATCCTCATGTATACTCATGTGCATGTACTGTACTTGTGTATTTTGTTACTTCTTTGGTCCTTTTGTTGCTCGTTACCACTTTTGTTCATAATTACATTAGTTCGATGCTAAGACTCGCTTATGGTCAGTACATTATACTTCGAACGCCTACACCAGGCTCCCTACAGCACTTCTCATGATGTTTCTACTATATTCGCAACGCCCCGGAGGATACGCGGTTGGACTGAGTTAAAACGGCTCCAAAATACCAGCGCGCGATTACAGCAAACTTCCTCAGGAAGGTCGGTTTCCCTGATTTGCAACGGCGAAGACTACTGAGCTTGAGGGTGCTCAATTCCTAGGCGGCTCTGTATGCGTTTGTAGCATCATTTGAGATTGGCTTTTGCTTAAAACACAACTTATGCCCTGCTCGTCTTCGTCCTGCTTGTCTCCGCCACCAACAGGAGTGGAGGACAGCCTCAAAACAAAGGAAAGTTTCAGCAATAACCTATTTTTCCGATGCAGTGCCATCTTCAACAAAGTTGGATTCGTCTAAGTCTGCCGAATGGAGCCACTCAGAATGAAGGGCATCTTAACATTCCTCTTAACATATACAGCCACACATTCCACATGCTCGCTCATTTAAAGCTTGACGTTTGTGATTTTTCTCTTCTTGTCCTGCAAGAGCTTATCCTGCACTTTCATAACCCGGCTCACGTACTCCTTCATCAGATCATCCAAGCCGCCATGGGTGGCGCGGGTTAGAAAATCGCTTGCTTGTCCCTTTGTCATTTTGTTAATCCAAGAAAAGTCGTCTTTGAAGCTGGAAGCCACATGCGCTGGCTTCTCAATGCTAGAGTTGGCCGGACTTGCAACACCCGTGGCAGCAGAAGTTTCAGTTTTGAGCTGATTAGCTTTGGACTCGATTTCGGCTAAAGCCTTCATGAAAGCTTTTGTTTCTGACATGTTTTGCAACAGCGCTGTGACTCGCTGTTTCTGGGCATCGGTAGCAGGCTGCCTGCGCCAGCTAGCATTTCGTGTAATTACAACTCGTGGGGCGAATGTATGGCTTGCAAATTTGTCAGCAGCGCATAGAGCCAACAGTGGATTGGTAAGGTCTTTAAAAACCTGTTTGATGATGGTTCCTGTCTTATTGTCCTTCAAGGGCGAGCTAGCGCTTTGAATGGTAGGAATGACTCTATATTTGCGGAGTTCAAAATTGCCGTTCTCATCTCGTTCCAATTGAAGATAGATATTAAAGAGGGAAAGAACGTATTTACCGGGTTGCATTTTGAGCCATGCAAACTGTGACTTTTTGATAGGTACGCAGTTACCTTCGTCTTGATAAAGAGAAGTGCTCATCATGAATTGCACCATGCCTTCAAATGTTTCAAATGTAGCCGTTGTAGGGTTTACACCAGGTAAATGTTTGAAGAGCGCTCTATCCTTGGCCGTCGCTGGCTTTTTTTTGGTTAGAGCTTTTTCCAAAGCCTCTGGAGATACAGTGCCGGGCAGAGATACCAGTCTAGCATTATCAAGAATTTTATCAGGATCTAGTCCCATGAGGGTAGGCATGGTGCATACACCGATATTGGTGATACCAGCAAAATCGAAAACATGGCAATGCTCTTTTTTTTCGTGCAATCTCATACCGCGGCCAATCATCTGTGTAAGCAACGCTCGTGATTTTGTAGGTCGGATAAGCAATATGCAGTCAATATTAGGAATATCCGCACCTTCAGTGAGAATCCCACAGTTGATGAGTACTGGAAATCTGCCAGCTCTAAAGTCTTTAAGAATCGCAACACGCTCAAAATCGGGCGTATAAGCTGTCAAGTATTTGCTTGGTACGCTGTGATCTTTAAATGTCTTTGCCAAACTTTGGACATGCGCAATGTTGACACAGAACGCCAGAGTACTTTTGTATTTACCAACCGAGGTTTGGTGTCGCCAAGTCTTGTATACTAGCTCATTAGTGCCTCTCACATTAACCTCTTTTGCCAAACTGTTGATCTCGAAATCGCCTCTGCTGGTTTCTACATTGTTGTAGTCGACATCCACTTTGACCGTCGTGACTCTTACATCGCATAGATGCCCACTCTTAATCATGTCAACCAGATCACGATGGTATACAATGTGATCCATGGCTTTTCCCAGCATCAGTTTATCAAGACGTTCTAGTGTCGCCGAGAATCCCACCACATAAGTCTTGGTCGTCTCGTCGCCTGCTCCAAAATGATGTAGCACGTTTAAGTAACTTCTTGCGGCGGCATGGTGAGCTTCATCAATAATCACCATTTTGAACTTATCGCTCTTGAATTTTTCCAAGCGGTTGCTTTGTATCAATGTTTGTATGCTGGAGATTGTAATATCAGCATTACCCGTCGCTGCCCTTTGGCCCATTTCAACCTCAATGTTCAAATCTGGGTACACTATACGGGCAGTCGCGTACGCCTGTAGAACCAATTCCCTTCTATGAGCAATAACCAGTACCTTGTCTCGGCCAGACTCTAGAGGAGACACATTATGAATCAGATGAGTAAAGATCATTGTTTTACCACCACCCGTTGCCAGCGAGACTGCGATGCGACGTTTTCCCTCTGAAAATGCCTTGAGGCATGACTGAATGCATTCCTCTTGATATGGTCTCAATTGCGGTCCGCCTGGTTCCGTTACTTGCTGGTTTTGTTGTACGATACTATGTTGTCCAGGCTGGCAAGGCGGCGGGAGTGCCGCAAGGTCAGGCTGCGGTGAGGTAGCGGGAGTGAGAGGCGCTCTTGTGCTGCTGTATCTTTTTACTTTTGGGATTCGCACTAAAACCAAAAGCTGTAGCGAAACAGTTCTGAAACGGGCCACAGTAGAGCACTGGATCCCCAGGGTCCTGAGAACTAGCGTACTGCTCATGACGCTAGGAGCTATGATCAAGATGAGTCCAACAACATGAAGCACTTCGAGTGCTAATGCGACGTGATATTTCACAGTCAGTTACTTTTTGTCTTACCTTCATGGCACAGGTCCCATTCCATGATGCCTTAAGCTTCGATGCTAACGTCGCAACATTCTTCCGCTATCACTGTACACCTTCGGTTGAGACACGCATATTTTCGTACAGGTTCTATCCTGGAATCATCACACGATGATTCATCCTCTTAAATGAATACCCGTGAACTTTTTAATACAGGATTTTTCTCCTTAGGTCGTCCCGGAATGCTGTGTTTGCTGTGTTGGAGCTTCGGATCCGTGATCACGGTCGACTTTAACAGCTCCACCATAGTCTGATCTCATTCAGTTAGTAGTTATCGAGTGTACTTTAACTGCTAAGTTATTTTTAAGGACTAAAAATCCATTTACTTCTAAACTCAAAGTACTGCCACTCTGATAATTAGTTTCCTCTTCATCTTACTTGTGTTTGTTCTAGTCACTTTCTGTTGTCTCACTTTTTCCCTTTGATCATCTTATTTTTGGTCTTATTTTTGATCTTATTTTTGCTACTTGACTTCTTTTGCCACTTCTTTTGCCACTAGTTGAGCGGCTGTTAACAGTTCCGCTGTTTTTTCGTCCTGTCTCGGCCTGTAACTTTTCGTCCCGCGAGCGCCCTCCAGAATTCTTGTTTCCAGTTCCCGGTTCTTTTTCTTTCCTTCCTTCCTTTTCATTTGCCAGCGCAGCGACGCTCCCTGCAGCGTCTCTCCGATTGCCTCCCTCGAGAACCGAGAAAACAATGTGACAGCAAATATTGACCAATGACAGCACCGTAAACATGCTGACCTTTTGCTAAATTGTGGTTGGCCAGTGCGCCGGTTGACGAATAAGACGTCGGCTCTTGGGCAGCTTAGCTGGGGGAGGCACCGGATGGCCGTCCGCCAAAGCCTGTGAGAGAAGAGAGTGAAAGCGGAGTAGTGAGCGGATATCCGACAACAACGCAAGCATCGTCGACTATCGACAAGTATTGTCGAAGCTCGCGGAGGATCGTCTAGGTAATTACCAAATGATATCCCATTACTAAACGACTATTCTTCAATGCAAAAACTGTACTTTTTTTATACTTCAATTACGTAGCAACCACCCCGCTTGCTCTCCGACTTAGGCGAAAGCCATGCTCTTCTTGATCTCGGCAATGGCCAGACCGGGGTTGAGGCCCTTGGGGCAGGTTCGCGAGCAGTTCATGATGGTGTGGCAGCGGTACAGACTCATGCTGTTTTCGAGGCGCTGGCGACGCGCAGGGCCGGCTTGGTCACGCGAATCAATCATCCAGCGGAACGCCTGCATGAGCACAGCGGGGCCCAGGTACTCGGCGCTGTTCCACCAGTAACTCGGGCACGACGTCGAGCAGCACGCGCACAGAATGCACTCGTAGAGACCGTCCAGCTTCTTGCGGTCCTCAATGCTCTGCAGGTTCTCCTTGCCGTCGGCGGGGACGGACTCGCGCTGCAGGTAGGGCTCAATCGACTTGTACTGCTTGTAGAACTGCGTCAAATCGGGCACCAGGTCGCGCACGACAAACATGTGCGGCAGGGGGTAGATCTTCGAGTCCTTCGACGTGTCCGTATCAATGCGGCACAGGCAGGCAAGGGTGTTGCGGCCGTTAATGTTCATGGCGCAGGATCCGCAGATGCCCTCGCGGCACGAGCGTCTAAAGGTCAAGGTCGAATCCTGCTCGTTCTTGATGCGCAGAATGGCGTCGAGCACCATGGGGCCCGTCTTGTTGAGGTCGAGCTCATACGTCTTCATCTCGGGCTTCTTTTCGGGGGTGTCGGGGTTCCAGCGGTAGATTTGGAACTTCTTGATACGGGGGGCCTGAGTGTTGTCGGCAGTGGCCTCTGTTGCCAGGGTGCGCGCGGCCATTTGGAAGGCGCCTGGCAGCGCACGTCTGGAGGATGCTCCGAGGGCAAGTCTGGAGGATTGTAACAGGGTGGAGGAGATCATTGTGTCAGAGAGAGGTGAAGAGCAAGAAAGTGAAGTGGAAAAAGAAAGAAACGAATTTAAAGGGAAAAGGCTGAAGGAGAAAAAAAAGTCCCCACGATAATTTATGTGTGCGGTAAATAACAAAACACTGTGGGGATGGGCCCCGGGAGATATATAATAGGCGCGCGCTGATTGGCGGAGGCGCACGTGACGCCCAGGCCAAAGCCGACCTCGGATCACTGGACTTGCCCTTGCCCTAAAAGGCAGAGAACATCACCACCACCACCGCCGCCACCAAACTACGCGTGTACAAACAGCCAAAGAGCATCCAGAATGAGCACTCAGGACCCGGCGACGCAGGTGTACAACTGGCTCGTGAGCACCGCAAACATCCCCGGGCGGCTCCGGCTGCTCACAGACGACGTCTCGGGCCGGCGGTACCTCGAGATCGTGCGCGAGCTGGCGCCGGCGCCATACCAAGTCACGTACCACGTTCTCACGTGGCCCGTGTCATCTGCCGGGGCCACGCCGGTGCCCGTGCTCTACTTCAACGTCTACGCGGTGCAGGCGGGCCGGCAGGAGCTGCTGACGGACGTCGAGAAGGTGGTCGAGCTGCTCGTGCCGCAGGTGTACCGGTCGCAGGTCGAGGCGCGGCCGGCCGTCTCGCAGGGCACGCACCCGGTCACGGGGCTCCCGGCGTTCTTCGTGCACCCGTGCCAGACCGAGGAGTGGATGGCGCAGGTCAAAGAGGCCCCCGACGTCTACGCGCTGTGGTTCCAGACGTTTGGCCAGGTCGTGGGCCTTTAGTTGGGAGAAGCCTGCGTTGATGGGAATTTTTTTTTTTTCACCACCTTCAACCACACACACACTACACACAGATGTCTGCCGTTCCTACTGCCACGTCTCTCAAGGTCATTGTCCAGGCACTTAATAAGTGGACGCCCGACTCGCTCAAGCGCTATGCGTCGTTCAAGGACACGCAGCTCGAGCGCTACGAGGCGCTGCTCAACGGGCCCCAGGCCAAGCTCAACGCCCAGCACCTGGCGCTCCAGTCCCGCGCCATGGACACCCTCGTCAACAGCGCCAACATGGCCCGGTTTCCCGCGACCGAGAAGCTGACCCGCCCGGCGTCGAACCCGGGGTACTACGAGACGCTCATCAACGAGCTGACCCCGGGCAAGCAGACGCCCATGTGGACCGCCATCCGCCATGTCGTTTTCGGTGGCTACAATTAAATGCTCGTTCTTTCATGTACATAATAGATATCTCATTACTGTTGTTCTTCTTTTTTTCTTGTTTACTTTTTGGCGTAGGTGATGCGCACGGGCGAGCCCTCGAGCACGAGCCCCGCGGTGGCCTCCTTGGCCACGACGGCATCCTCGTCGGTCTCAAACTCGACAAACCCCAGGCGCCGCACCGCCATGAGACGCACCTCGGTGTACCCCTTGAACCCGCTGAAGATGCTCTCGACGGTGGCCTGCTGCACGCCGGGCGGCAGCTCCTGCAGAAACAGAATCTTGTTTGGCGGCAGGAAGTCGAGCTGGTCCTTCTTGGCCTTGCGCTGGGTGGTGCCGGAGGGCGCGCCGGCCGGCGCCTTGCCGTTGCCGGCGGCCTTGTGGCGCTTGCTGTCCTCGACCTGCCGCAGCTCCTTCGCGGCCAGCCGCCGGCGCTTGTGTTTCTCGAGCGCGTCCTGGTTGCCGCTCTGCGCGATCGTCGCGTCGCTCTTGGACCGCGCAAACTGCACCGCCATGGGCTTGCCAAACAGCTCGCGGCCCGCCATCTTCTCGTGCGCGCGCTGCGCCGCCTCCACGGTCTCAAACACGACAAACGCCTGCCCGCGCATGCGGAGGTTCTTGTGCGCAATCACGTCGAGAACGGGGCCGAACGGCTCGAACTCGCGGTGCAGCGCCGCCTTCAGCTCGGGGATCTTGGTTTTCTCATTCAGGTTCCGCACGTAGACCCTAGGGCAGGTTAGCAAAAAGTGGTGGCAGCGACTAATCTCAAACTCACGTCTCGGAGGCTGGTAACGGATCATCTGCCATTGTGTGTTGTGTGTGTGTGGTGGGGGAGTGAAAAATACTCCAAAAGTTTCCTTACGTCCCAAAATCCCACACACACACACTATCACCATGTCAGATACAGAGATCGACTCTGTTCTCCAGAAGGAGGCGTCCGAGCACACCAAGGACACGGAGATCGAGCGCATCCTGTCGACGTTTGCGCTGGACGCCTACAGCGTGCTGGACCTGCAGCCCGGGTGCACGCCCAAGGACATCAAGCTGCAGTACCGCAAGAAGTCGCTGCTCATCCACCCGGACAAGACGTCGAACGCGCGGGCGCCGGACGCGTTCGACCGGCTGAAGAAGGCGGAGTCGGCGCTGCAGGACCCGCGGCAGCGCGAGCAGCTGGACCAGGCGTTCACGGACGCGCGGCGGCTGCTGATCCGCGACCGCCGGTGGACGATCCACGACGAGCGGCTCAAGGGCGCCGCGTTCCTGGCCGACTGGCGCGAGCGCACGCGCGAGGTGCTCGTCGAGAACGAGCTGCGCCGCCGCAAGATCGCAAGGGCCCAGATGGAGGAGGAGGGCCGCCTCAAGCGCAAGGCCGAGGAGGAGCTCGAGGAGCGGCGCAAGAAGCGCGAGTCGGCCAAGGCCTGGGAGGACTCGCGCGACACCCGGGTCAGCAACTGGCGCGACTACCGCAAGAGCGTGTCGTCGAAAAAGAAGAAAAAGAAGGGCCTTGACCTGCTCGGCTGAGAAATGCAAAAAGTTCATATTTATTATATACACACATAGTTTTTACAATGCAAAAAAAATGCTACAGATCGAGGACAAGGGTGCCGGAGGTCGGGTCAAGGAGGGCGATGCGCGTGCACATGACGCGGTCGCCCGCGCGCACGGCCGGCGCGCTCGCCGTCAGCGCAATCTCGACGTCCATGCCCAGCTCGACACAGAACCCGCGCGCCGCCGCGTCCGGGTACTCCGCGACGCTGCTGCTGATGATGCACTTGAACACAAAGAACCCCGCGCTGCGCTTGAGCTCCTGCTCGAGCCAGCGCAGCGTCCAGTAGCGCGTGGAGTGGGTCTCGACGGCCGCCACGACACGCTGGCGCGGTGCCACGCTCGTGGCGAGAAGGCGTTCGAGGTCCGCCGCCGGCAGCGCGTCCCAGCCGCAGGCTCGGTTGCCGAGACGGTGCAGCCGCGCCGCGACCTGCCACTGCGCGAGCACGTGCCGGACGTCGTCGAACGGGCGCGCGACGCCGACGTAGCCGCCGGCGAGGCCGAGCCCAAAGTGCGGGTGACGCGGCGACACGGCGGTCTGCGGGGGTGCGAGGTACCGGGCCGCGAGGTGGCGGCCGCTGACGGATAAGGCGCCGTCGCCGCCTCGCGTCTGCTCAATGAGCTGCTTGAGGTCATCGGCGTCGGCGTCGGCGGCCTTGGGCTGGTGCTCGTAGGGCAGCGCGAGGTCCAGCTTGGCCCCGAGCATGGCGCAGATCTGGCCCGCGAGGATCTCGGCTTCGGTCAGCAGGCGCTGGACGAGCGGGGGCCGCGCGTTGAGGTCGAAGCTGTCGACGTGCGCCGCAGACGGCGACAGGGCGATAGCGGCGGAGGCCGTGGCCGCCTCGCGGTCCGTGTGGTAGACGCCGCCGGCGTCCATGCGCGCCCAGAAGTTCTTGAGCAGCGTTTCCTGGATCGCCGCGAGCGTGTTGCGGTCGGCCCGCGACAGGCTGCTCGAAAACACCGACAGCCGGTGCGCGAGGTCCTCGCGGTCGTCGGGGCTGTCCTGCGGCGGCCGGCGCCGCCCCATGGGGCTCTCTTCCAGGTTGTCGTAGGACCCGTCGAGGTCGCCGCTGAGCTCGAGCGACTCGAGCAGCTCGAGACGGCCGCCGGCGTCGTCGTCGTCCTCGAAAAAGCGGTCCAGCACGCCCGGGCGCTCTCTCGCGCGCTGCTGCTGCGCCGACGACGACCGGCTCCAGCCCATGAGCGGCTCCAGCTGCTCGATGGGCAGCACCGTCGCATTGGACACCTCGGTCAGCGCGACGTGGATGTCGTTCATACCCCAGTCGCAGGGCTTCCAGGGACTGAACCGGACCGAGAACGAGATGCACTTGGTGGGCACGGCGGGGTCGGCGGCGGCGAACGTGGCGGCCCGGCGCACGGCCTGCTCCGGCAGCAGCCGGCTCCGGCCCTCGGGCACGCTGACGCT
>JAJMAG010000368.1:0-14590 GCA_030564905.1 Geotrichum fermentans
GTCTGACGTTTCGTATTTGTAATTCATAATCGTAGAACGAGTCATCGTTAGTCACAAGGACATTCCGAGTGTTCCGCGTATTCCGTGTAATCCGTGTATGATCCTGATAAAGTTCCGTGATGCGAGTTCCGCGAGTTCCGCGATGTGTATCATAACGTGTAGCCTGATATGGGACGGGCCGAGCCCGATCTCTTACATTGTCGGTAGAACGGCGAGGAAAATTCAAAGCAAATTGAAAGGCAAACAAAAAGGAATACTCGATTCAGGTGAAATGCCATTACACTACATCGGATGGCATTTTAACTGAATCGAGTATAGGTGCTGAATCTGGGATTTCATTTTATTTTTGTTTTCTTGTGATTGTGAAAATTTAATATTGTTTCTTATTTAGCGTCATAGCCGATTGACCGGGCAAAAATATATTGATTGATTGATTGATTGAGGTAAAATTCTTTGCACGCTGATTGAAGCTATGAGAGGTCTCAATATACTGTATTTACTTAGGTGGCAGGGATGTGGCCCCGAGACGAGGTAGAAAGAAATTTACGCTTAATTAATTTTTGTGTACAAGTTCAGCCTGCTGTAAACTAAACTTATTCCATATAGTCTGTCGTGTTTTCATTAACTTTTTCAGTAGCCTTGTTGAGTTCCAGTCGGGCGCGTTGTCAAACTTTTCCTGCTTGCTAAAGCGCTTGCCAAAAAGGGCAATAGTGCACTCGAGTGTGGACAGTTTGCTGATTACTTCTTGGAATTCCTTTTCCATCTGTAGTTGGTTGTCTTGGTATGTCTGGTGCTGTTTTCTAAGCTTTGCTACCCTAGCCTCTAGTTCTTCTTTTTCAGTCGTGAAGGTCTTAGATTCCGCTTCAGCCTTCTTTACTGAGATCTTCAATTTTCTAATATCGTGCGCATATTTTTTTTTCATTTGTTCGTGGCGATTTGTAAAAGTTTTCAAATTTTTGATCTCCATGTCGCTCTTATTGTCTTTCCTTGTAGTATGTAGTTTTAAGGGCTTGGTCCATCTGTTTGTTCATTGTTTCTCGTATACCATCTACTCTAAGTGGCGACGGCTTGGTGCAAATAGATTTTCTAGGATTCGCTTTGTTATGGACCACGGTGTTGGGCTGGTGTGGCACGTGCCTCATGGTTGGGTTTAGCTCTAATATGTTTACAGGTGTCTGGAGGATCTCCCAGGTCCCCTTTACCTTGGGTGGCCTCTTCCATAGTTACATCACTTACTTTATCGGAGGGGTTGCCAGTTTAGCGTCGACCATTTTTTTGGTGGTGGTGCATTATAGTAGCTATAGTAGCTTTAAAGATACTTGTATCCCTTATGGATATAATTTTTACTGTAAACAATTGAAGTCTCATTTTCTGGTGTTGGAGAAACATGTGCATTCAGTTTTTGCTGACTTTCAAGTATCTTTCTCTTACTTTTTCCAAAATTTCAAAGAATTCAGGTCCAAACACCCTACCACCTAAGTAGCAGCCTTATCTTGCAAAACGTTCTGCAATCAATTAATCAATCAATAAATTTTTGCCTGTTTAATTGGCTATAACGCTAAATGAGAAACAATACTAAACTTTCACTATCATATGAAAATAAATAAAATATTTACGTGCATGGTAGTGTGCCTATAACTGGGGTAGTGGTCGCATCATCACCCTAAAAATAAAAATAAAATCCCAGATTCAGCACCTTCAAACGTTTGCATTCTTTCCGTTTAGCTGGCTTTCACTTGCGTTGCAAAAAAACCTTAAATGAGCCTGAATTTGCTGAGAGTCCCCGTTTAGTTAAGGTGTGATTGCATTTTACCTGACAATCAATCAATCAATCAATCAATCAATATATTTTTGCCCGGTCAATCGGGTATAACGCTAGATAAGAAACAATATTAAACTTTCACAATCACAAGAAAACAAAAATAAAATGGAATCCCAGATTCAGCACCTACAAGACCGTGTTCATTCTTTTCGTTTAGCTGGCTTTCACCAGCGCAGCAATCACACCTTAACTAAGCCCGAATTCGCTGAGAGTTCTCGTCCCCAGTTGAAGCAACTGAAAACCCTGTGTGAACAGGGGAACGGCATTTCACCTGATTCGAGTATTCCTTTTTGTTTGCCTTTCAATTTGCTTTGAATTTTCCTCGCAGTTCTACCGACAACATCAAAGCGTTAGTGGTTTAGCGGTAAAATTCGACGTTGCCATCGTCGAGCCCCCGGTTCGACTCCGGGCTAACGCATACTTCTTTTTGAATGTCTTTTTACCAAGTCGAACGAGGTATGATCAGTGTAGGATGGTGTTTTGAAAAGAAGTTGAGCTGTGAGCTTCTTTTTGTTGGAGATTTTTTTTTTTTGGAGGGGGGTTTTCCTGTTTGGGACTTGGCCTACAATCGTTTTTTTTCGGAAAAAAAAAAAAAAACTTGGATTGCATATAGTCCGTAAAGATTATCATATGGCATACAAACACATAAAATGTTAATAAAGCACAAATTTCTATCTACCTAGGCTAGGGGCCACTAGCCTCTTTGCCCCATAAATTTTCTTGCTTGCCCTCTCGCAGCTTTTTCGCTGCATTCTTCTGGTACTACAATTTAGTTCGAATAATACAGCTGATTTCATTCCTCCAATTCGCTTTTAACGCATTGAAGGCCGCGGATGGGGAAAAAAATAACTCATGGGAGAAAAAGCCATAGCTAAATATCACCCGCTTTGATTTTTAGTGGGGAGGGGGTTTATCCGAAAATCCTTTGTTAACTGAGGCATCCATATCTCAGCTCCATATTCCATGATTGACCTCAGTATGCCAAGTACATTGTCTTAACAGCTATTCCAGCAATACCTTTTTTACTTTTCCAAGTCTCGCTACGATGCTCAAGGCTCCTTCCGCTTTCCTCAGGCACTCAGTAATGTGTGCACGAAAGTTTAGGCGCCTGTCCAGAATAATGCCCAGTAGTCTCACCTCTTCCTCTGGCTCTTTTGTTGTACCCCCGCATTTTTTCTGTCCCTTTTCGTGGTGAGGTGAATATATCCCAACTTGAAATTCTCATTAAGAACAATGTGGGTTGACCTGGACTCTGCTCACTCACAACATTCCTTCAAAATTCCACTTAATAATTTTCCATTCTCTTTGATATCCCCACTCATGTAGACCTTAATGTCGTCAATATATCCTAAGACTTTTGCACCTCTCTCAGCAAATGTTCTATTAGTCTTACTATTCCATCTCTTGTAGATTCATTTTAACGGGACAATAAAAGCATTCATCAATTGGCCATCATCATTATTGAGCCATATACCCTTACTCTTGGTTTCTGCTTGACCGTTTGCTACTACTCAATTCAATTGATGGACATCAAACTCCGGCGTCTTAAAGCGACAAAAACGACGATGACTTGGCTGGATACCACTATTGGTAGGAACACATTAACTTAGCAGAATTGGTAGATGGTTCGTTATCCTCACTGAAAAAATAAGTTCAAGAGGGACGAGAAGAAAGTGATGAAGAGATTCATGTATTACGTCGGTCCAACACTGCTGTTTTCTTGAGATAAAATACAAAACCTATTGGACTTTCTAACAAATGTATTACTTTAATTCGTTCTAATGTAAGACTGTGTATGGCACATGTAAGAAAAGAGTGTATCTTGCTCACTCTAAGTTTGCCTGGATGAAATGATTCAACCGACCTATACTAGGACATTTGGGGAGCAGTATACCATATCCATATTGATGATTTAGCAATAAATCAACTAACGTACGCGTCTACCAAGATAGGAACCTGTCTTTCTACCTGTGCGTCGAGCGATTCCTACCTCGCGCTGCTGTTGCTTATATACATGTAGATGAAACGACTTTGATATTCTTTACTAGAGTGGGATTTCCGAAGTAAAATGTTTGCAGTAAACCAATTGAACCAACAATCTTGTGCGAGTGCGGGACACCCACCTCTCTCGAGAAGTCCGGCTGTCGCGTTGATGGGTTCGCGTCAGTGATAGACAAAGGTGGGCGCAAATGTAGTTATTTCATATGAACTCAATCCAATAAAGAAGTGCGTAGGTTGGGCCGCGCGGCGTCGTTTTTCAACTTTCACCACCGTTCCCTTGCAGCATCTTGTAGTCGAGCAGGTTTCATCTGCGTGCTTTGCAATCAGGCCGAATCCAGGAGAAATGACCTATACATATACACGCAAACTCGCCCCTCGTGGATGAGTAAGAAGTAGTATCGAGTCATGACCATGGAATATGTTCCAAAACCAGTGGAAATGAGCTGGATATCTACTCAAAAGAACATTGCATAGGTTGAATGGAATATTTTCTAACTATCTGGTGCTTAACGTTACACCTGCCGACCCAATATTCTCATATATCTTCGTAAAAATTTAACCCTTGCCCATTTCAATAAGTAAGAGCTGTCCATTGCGCCTATTACAGTTGGCGGCAATAATTGACTGGCCACCCACAAAATTCACCATCCCAACCTTCCATATCGCTCTACTACTTTGTTGAACCGCACCACCAGAATTAGTTCAATTTGGAAGTTATTACATATAAGTGATTCCCAGATACTAGAAATTAATATTGCATATATCAACACTACGTTTTGATAACAGCGCGTAAGCGATTTGGATTTGATTTCACCCAGAATGTGAGCCTGAGGAATCTCTTCCCACACACATTGAGCTCTCGAATTCTGCTCTATTTGTGTTACTATCGGGAAACAAACTAGAAAAAAGGTACAGATTGTATAACTTTTGTTTGTACCACTTCCAGATACCCATGATTAAAATTTTTATCTAGGTAAATAGAGTAGTCGCTTTAACGCGGAGATAAACGTTGATTTGGATGCTTCGTGATTCGGGGACCGCCAGAAAAAGATTTACAAATTCAAAGTAACAGTCCGGCACGCGGAGGAGAAAGCTTGAAAACACTGCGTCACAAAACGCCCACCGATGCCAGAGGGATCCTTTGAAGAACCGGTTCGAGGGGAGATGGCAGCGAGACCATTTAGGCCATTTAGACAATCAGTACCACTAACAAACTCGGATCTCCCGGGGATCTTAGCTGGCTGCTAACGTCCAAGCAATATAAGACCCATGGTTGATATAACAAGAATAATAATCATAGAAGTGACCAAAGCATGTTTGAAAACAAATTTCACCTTCATTACTGGTAGCCTAGTGCTATAACTTTTAAGCTGTTCAGCCGCGCGCACTTTTGCTGGGAGGAAAAAAAAAATTCTTTTTTGCCTCACCACTTTTTTATTTTGCGATCTTCCCGGACTCCAGTGTTTCCAGCATCATCATCATCATCATCATCATCGCCATACTAGAAACCGGCTGAGCCATGCTTTCGTTTTGCCCCAACTGCTCGAACATGCTCCAAGTAAGTTAAATTCCACTACTACTACCGTTGCTGCGCGCGCCGGCTACTGCCGGCTACTGTTGTGTTTCCACCTTACTGACCCATAATCTCTCCAGATCTCGCTCGGCAACGCCGGCGTGAACCGCTTCGAATGCCGGACGTGCCCCTACGAGTTCCCCATAGTCGGCCACATGTCCATGTACCACCGCAAGCCCATGGCGCGCAAGGAGGTGGACGACGTGCTGGGCGGCAAGGGCTCGTGGGACAACGTGGACCAGACGGCGGCGCAGTGCCCAACCAACTGTGGCGGCGACGACAAGGCGTACTTTTTCCAGTTGCAGATTAGGTCTGCCGATGAGCCCATGACGACGTTTTATAAGTGTACCAACTGTGCGCACCAGTGGCGTGAAAACTAAGTGTGCAACGACGAAGTTGCGCGAAGCTGCTTTTTTTTCGGTTGTATTATACCAAAAATTCTTGTTTTATTTTACGTACCAGCTTTTTGTTTTGCATACCTTGTCTTTTGTCTCAATATCGTTGACTTACAGTCTTTTTTGTCTTCTGATATCATTCATTTATTCCTATAAAATTTCATTGGGTTTAAAAAGTATACTATTTCACTAGAGCAGAGCTTGCTGCTCATTTGGGTACCCGTTTACTGCTCGTCATTCTGCTTCTTGCGGGTCTCGTAGACCTCCAAGACGGTCTCGGCAGCCTTGACACCAGAGAGGGCCATGGCGCCAAAGGTGGGGCCCATACGGTTAGCACCGTCGACCTCGGAGAGCTCCATGCCACCGACAACAAGGCCAGGCACAACCTCACGGGTGCGCTTGACAATGGCGTCCTCGGCAGTCTGCATATCGAGACCACGCATGCCACCAAGCTTGTCAAGGGTGCCCATAGAGACAAGACGCTTGACGGAGAAGGCACCAAAGGGGCCGTCATGGCCAGTGGTGGAGATGATGACGGGAGCATTGATGGTGTTGGGGTCCATGCAAGACTGGTCGTCGTGGTGCATGGAGACCAGGGTCCAGTTGGTAACGACACCGGCGATTCTGACATTGCCGGTCTCGGGGTCCTTGCGGGTGATCAAGTCTTCAACGGTGGTCGCATTGAAGAGCTTGACGTTGGGGAAACGCAGCACCTTGGACATGAGGGTAGAGGTGAAGATAGCTGCGTGCTTGACAACAACGTAGTTGCCCTCGTCCTCGTAAGGCACGTCAATCTCGTCGAGGAACTTCTCGGCGGGCTTGCGCATGACCATGGCGCTGAAGAGCTGGCCACCGAGCCAAGCGCCTCCACCGGGGGCCACGCCAGCCTCAACAATGGCAATCTTCAGGTCGGGTCTCTGCTTAGCCAGGACGTAAGCAGCCGAAAGACCACAGGATCCAGCGCCGATGATGACGACATCAGACTCGGCATACTTGTTGAGGTCCTCAAAGTAGCGGCTGGTCATGGCACGGGAGACAGTCGACTCACGGATGGGGTTGAAGGTGAAGTTGGTCCACTTGTCAGCGGGGGCCTCCTTGACCTGGACATCAGCCTGAGACTTTGTCTTGTCCTCAAAGAGGGAGATGGGGTAGGGAGCAACAGCGGCAGCGGGAGGAGGAGCCATTTTTAAGAAATCTACACTTTGTTAGAACACATTCAACGGCGTGCGCCCGTAATTAAAGCAAAGGGGGATGGGGGAATGCATGTTTCTTTCGCTAGTGTTATCTAGATCAAGTTCAACCGTATAATCTCAGCACAATGTCAGGATGTTCTCCGTCCAAAGGCACCGGCCACGCAATGAACTTATATTCACCTTTGAGTAGTCCCTGTGGGGTCTATCATCGTCGCATTGTTTCCTAAACACACTCGCCGCAAGCATCCAGCCATCCTTTTGGAGCTCTGGGAATTCCAGAGCTCGTGAGGGTGAGCTAGGCATACATTACTGCGTAACGAGAAGCCGGGTTAGCCAGAGTACACCTCAATTAATGAGCAGCGTACCCAAAATAGTTGAGATGGAAAGCGTTGAGAAGAAAAGAGCTGATTGTAAACCAGGATTGTGTTTGGAGAGAAGAATGAAAGTGGACAGCAAGGACGTGGGTTTATATAGATTTCTGGGCAGTGAGTCTTAGGAAGGTCGCGAGATAACCGAGATTGCTGGGATCGAGTATTCTGAGTCATTGGGCGGCCATGGTCTGCCATTGGCTGGGGCTGGCTGTTGGGTTGCTTTGGACTCGATACTGGCCAGTGATTCGGCAGTTCGCGCGGCTTCACTCAAACGAGTTACGATGGCGGTGCGGTGGGCAATCTTGAATAGCCGAACATGAACTGGCCACTGGCATCGATTGACACCGTGATACTATTCACTACTAGTCCAGAGCCCGAGATTGTTGGGCTGGTGGTGGAGTCCCGGAAGAAATGCATGCGCTGCTCTCGTTTCTGTGTCTTTTTGGGCCTTGAAGCAATGAGACGACGACGAACTTTGCGAATTCAATTTCGCGCGGCCGTCCAACATTCAATCAGACGGTGCGCACCGATTGGCACCCAACGTGGTGGCTTTTGAGCAATTTACGCGCGCCCGTTTCTTCCGGGCCCAGTCGGTGGTTGTCAATTGGCGAGGATGTTAACCAGACGGCCATTGGACACTCGTAGCAATCTCGCCGTTATAGCGTCCGAGCATGTCTCGCATAGTTTCGTGTCTACTACTGAGGGCGAAAGTACTAGTCAACAGTATGTACCGCTAATTCAACTACGTTAGAACTTGAAGCTCATGCTGGTCGATGTTCAATGTTTGCTGTGCTTGCCTTCTCGGCACCGAGTACCGCAGGAGTTACCACGCCGCTCTCAAATCCCCTCATTCACGATGACTCAAGTGCTGTAAGGAGAACGTGCACGGTTAAAGTTGCATGACTTCTTTTTGGACCGCAAAGAGGTGCTCAAGTCCGTTGTCTCAAGTCTCTTTTCCTAAGTCTCTTTTGCCAAGTCTTTTGTTTCAAGTCTCAAGTATCAAGTCCAAGCCAGCCGTGCACCCTAGCCCCAAGAGTCACGGTCACACAAGAGTTCCGTGGAATGGCGAGAGGTGACAGCGAAAGGGTCCACAGCCTCACTGAGCGAAATATAAAGCCTTCCACTGATCCTCCGTTTCAATCCACCAACCGCATCCCCAGCCATGTGCCGATTTCTGATCTTCAAGGGTATGTCTGCTCTCTCAAAAGCAGCGCCGGCTAACTAACACCTAAGGCACCGACCCAATCCTGCTGTCGCATCTCCTCACGCGACCAGCGCATTCGATCATCAAGTAAGAAAACACAATACGCCCCAAGACCTGGATCTAACGGATAGTCAATCGTACGACAGCAGACTGAGGCTGGACATGCGCCGGCCCATCAACGGCGACGGGTTTGGCGTGGGGTACTACCCCCGCAACCGCGACGACCCCGAGCTCGACGGCGGGCCCTGCGTGTACTGCGCGATTACGCCGGCATGGAACAACCAGAACCTCGCGCGCCTCGCCGAAAAGACCAAGAGCGACCTTGTGTTTGCGCACGTCCGCGCGTCGACCGCCGGCGTGCTCTCCGAGACTAACTGCCACCCGTTTGTGTACCACACGCTCATGTTCATGCACAACGGCCACGTCTCCGGGTTCAACAAGATCAAGAAGAGACTTGCGGATTATATCAGAGAAGAGTACTTCTTGATGGTGCAGGGCGGCACCGACAGCGAGTGGGTGTTTGCGTTGTTTTTGGACTGCCTGGCGGCGCTGGGCGCGGACCCGGGGAGTCCCCAGGGCGACTTCGACCACAAGATCCTGCGCCAGGCGCTGCTCAACGCGATTGAACTGATCAAGGACTGGACCAAGGAGGTGAACGGCCCCGACGACGAGCCTAGTTTGCTCAACATTGCCGTCACGGACGGCAATTCGGTGGTCGTGTCGCGCTACGTGACAAGCCGAACGGAGGAGGCGGCGTCGCTGCACTTTTCGAGCGGCACCCGCTTTTTCGAGTACTCGCCGGGCCAGTACCGCATGGAGCGCCGGGACCGCGGGCAGAACATCATCATGGTGGCCAGCGAGCCGCTGACCTTTGAGCGCAGCGACTGGATCACGATCCCGACCAACACGGTGCTGAGCATCAAGGGCCAGACGGTGCTGCTGCACCCCATTCTGGACGAGTACCACCAGCTCGACCCGTCGTACACGCGCAGCAGCGGGTTTGCGGAGAGCAAGGGGCTGGTCTCGGCCATGCCGGTGTCGCAGCCCACCGACGTGCCGCCCCTGGAGCGCGAGGGCCGGCGCCGGGACTCCATTACCGTGTAGATCGTAGCATGATTTAGAATGTTTATATTTATTCTCACCTGACTGGTCACGTTTTGTTGGGAGGGAAGTTTGGGCCTCCATTTTTGTGTCCTTTTTCTAATCACCGACTCTTGTCTCGCCAGAACAGTTTGAGCTGACTGCTTTACACAAGGCGAATGGCGATAATCTGTAACTGCAGTTACATTCATCAAATACATTTTCCATTTACACGATTCTTGAACCTGGGGTTTTAGCA
The DNA here is from genome assembly GCA_030564905.1 of Geotrichum fermentans. Taxonomy (NCBI): domain Eukaryota; kingdom Fungi; phylum Ascomycota; class Dipodascomycetes; order Dipodascales; family Dipodascaceae; genus Geotrichum; species Geotrichum fermentans. The sequence continues at coordinate 9,899 of JAJMAG010000368.1, forward strand.
GCAATCTAGCGACACTGACGATTTCAATGGCAGTTGCACGAGACTTGACGCGCGACGTGGTCCGCGGCCTGGCCACGTTTGAGCTTGAGTTTTTCGCGAGCAGCGACCTGCCGTGGCTCCAGCTGTCCGACTCCACGGCGCAGCAGCCCCCCGCGGCCGTGTCGTTCTCGTACGCGGACTGCGTCCTGCCGACGTTTCTGTTTCTCAGCGGCATCACGCCCACGCGCGCGTGGTACCGCAGCGTCGGGCTCGTGGGCCTGGGCCTGGGGTTCAACACGCTGTCGACGATTGACCTCGAGGAGACGATTGACGCGGCCAAGGGCCGGCACCACAGCATCCAGCGCCGGCAGCGAAGGCGCGAGCGCATGGAGCGCCGGGAGCGGCGGATGTCGCGCGGGCTGGCCGACAGCCTGCTGAGCGTGGACGGCGAGGACGCAATGGACGAGGACGAGGACGAAGCGGTGGGCTCGGCGGAGGAGGACGAGAAGGAGGAGGAGGAGGAGGAGCAGCGGCGGCTGATTCCAAAGTTTTTGAGACTGCCGGGCGTGCTGCAGCGCACGGGGCTCAGCACGCTCGTGTTCCACGCCTGCTACACGGCCAGCCCGGCGTGGACCTCGAGCTGGTGGTTCCCGGGCACGGTGGGCGCCGCGTGGGCCGCAATCACAATCCTCGGATCGTCGTCGCCGTCGTGGCGGCGGCCGTTTGCAGACCCGCAGAAGACGGCGCAGACGCGGCTGGACGTGGCGCTGTTTGGAGCGCACCGGCTGGCGTCTGCGGCCAACGACCCCGAGGGCCTGCTGACGGTGCTGTCGGGCTGCCTGACGCTGTGGAGCGGGCTCAAGTTCGAGGCGGCGGCGCTGAGCGTGCGCGACTCCGCATGCGTGGGGCTCGGGCTCCTGGCGGGCGGCTACACCCTGGCGCGGGCCGTGCCGTGGCTGTTCCCCCTGTCGCGGCGGTACTGGACGCCTTCATACGTGCTTGCGACGAGCGGCGTGAGCGTGCTCAAGTACGCGGCGGGCCGCGTGGCTGTGGGCTGGTGCCCGGCGTGGCTCACGTACGCGCTGAGCTGCGTGGGCCAGCGCAGCCTCGAGGTGTCGTTCTACGGCGTGGTGCTGCGCAAGCTGCTCAAGGAGTACGGCGCGACGACGACGGCGGCGGGCAGCGCGTGGATGCGCGGCAAGCGGTGCCTGAGCGTGCGCGTGGGCCGGGCGTGCCGCGGGTGGTGGCGCGACTGGATGAGCGACGCGGTGCTGGTGCTGGGCGTCGAGGGCGTGCTTGTCGGCGCCGCCGTGTACCTGGTGCGCAGCGGCGTGCGGTTGGTCTACTACTGACGACGGCGGGCTGAGCAGAACTGAAGAAGGTTCAATTGATTTCAAGTGTTGCATCTAGATTACTTTGCCATGTTTTTATTTACTATTCCTTTATACCTTACTATTCTCATTTGAGCAATTGTTTGTAACTCTGTGTAGTTTGCCTGATTTACACAAGTACACACTAGTATTCCTTGTGCCAGTCTTAGTCCTGGCGACGCCGTTTGGTCCTCTTTGAGTCCGTGCCCCTTGATTATCTTTGCTCACGTGACCCAGAATTGACCTTATCACTTGCGCCTTTTAGGCAGCGCCGCTTGTTGTGCGGCGCTATCCCAAAGCAGCGCCCGTGGGGGATCTCGACACTCACGTGACGTCGAGATCTCAGCGCCTCCGTCGGTTCTTCTCTTTCTTTTCTTTTTGCTGTTGAAAATACGTGTGGCCTGTGCCGGCTGGCCAATGAGCGCGCGGCATGAGTTTTTGCTTGTTTCGATCGCTTCCCGCGTCGCTTTGTGGAGCAACCGCAACGAGGACGCCGGCGCCGGGCACGCGGGCGGGTCGGCCAGCGCGACGAGAGGCGGCGCTGTGAGGAGCGGCCGTGGTGACGGTGGCGGACCGAGTGGACTGAGTGCTGGCGGCGAGAGCGCGCTGAAAAGCGCTGAAAAGCGCTGCGAGGGCCCTTGGAGATCCATATGGCTGGCGATGGTGATGGCGCCCACGCCATGTCCCCAGCGCAGCGGCACTGGCCACTCTCTCCCCAGCGCTCGCACTGAGTGCTCCAGCGCTGCTCCAGCGCTGCTCCAGCGCTCTGCTCCTCCGCTCGCCTCTCGTCTCCTTCTCAGCTCGCCGCCCAACGTTCGCGACGTCTCCCGGCAGGCCGTCCGTTTCATTCCGCGCGTCGGTTATCTGATTCGTCGGTCGCTGGTGGTTTCCTTTCCACTCGAATTTCGTTCAAATTTCGTTTGAAATTTCATTTGGCCAATTCCACGTCCTTTGGCCTCTTCAACTTCTCTTTCTCTCTTTCTCTCTCTCTCTCTCTCTTTCTCTCGAGTCTCCAGTTCTTTGTCCAAGTTCTTTGTCTCAACTGCTGCTTCAATCCAGGCGCTGATTGTCTCGTCTCTGCAAACTCAACTTAACAAGCTCAAGCTCAACTCAACTCAGCTCAACTCGCCTTCCACAGCATCAGCCAAGCCCGTCTGGCCCACCTCCCCGTGTTCTCAGCCGACTCCCCCAAGAATTGCACCCCAGACTTCCTCGACACTCGTTCACCTCCCGCCGCCCACCGCCCACCGCCAACTCCCGTAGTCTCTCTACTCGCTCCCAACTCGTAAGTACCGCGTAGCCCTTCCGTGTCTTCCGCGCACGCATGATCCCAATTTTTCACGCGGGACATCCCCCACGCTGACACCAATCCCCCAGTTAGATGAAGCAGACCCCACAGCCCGGTCTGGCGGTCTAGCTCAACAATGGACCCCGACGAGTCTTTGCAAACCCCTTCACAGCCCGTCCTGGCACCCCGGCCCATCGCAATAAAGGCCTCCTCGCCAACGGAATCGCGGCAGTCCAGCCTGGAACCCGCAGCTGCTCCCCAGCCGTCACCACAGCCACAACAACCACATCTACCACAACCACAGCCGCCACAGCACACGCCAATGGAAAGAGAAAAGTACCATCCCCCGCCCATCCACCTCATGCACCAACACCCCGAACAGCCCGTCCCCGTCATCTGCACAAGCAGAAAGTGGGTGCTGCCGCCCCGCCCGAAACCCGGCCGCAAACCGAGCGCCGATGCACCCGCCGCCGTCAAGAGAAAGGCCCAGAACCGCGCCGCCCAAAAGGCCTACCGCGAGCGCCGCGCCGCCGATACAAGTGTGTCGCCGGCCGCAAACCCGGCCGCCGCGCCTGACAAGAAAAGGAAACCCGCCGCGACAACGAAAACGAGGCAAAAGGACGCCGAGGCTGCCGTCAAGCAAGAACCCGGCGCCGGCGAGTTCGACTTTGCAGACCTCGCAGGGCTCACCCTGTCGCTGAACGAGCCCAGCATGGACATTAAAATCAAAACCGAGGAACAGCGCGACCCGTCGTTTTTCAGCATGTCCGCGCGCGGCACCGACCACAGCGGCAACAGCAGCAACGACGACGCCAGCAGCGCCAAGCCGCTCAGCAAGGACAAGCAGACCATCCTAGATCTGCGCGCGGCGCTCCACGCGTCGACGCGCGAGACGGCACGGCTGAAGGACCTTGTCGCAGAGCTGCGCGGCGAGATCCAGGTCCTCAAGGACCTCAAAGTCGCCGAAAAGGCGTTTCTCTATGACGACGAGCCCAGCCAGGGCCCCGCCTCCCAGGGCCCCGATAGCGCCGATAGCGCCGCCAGCGAGTATGCACTCAAGAGCAACCCGTTTTTCGGCGACCGCCGGGCTCTGCTCTCGGACGAGACATCCCTAACCAGCCCCATGTCCGTTGTCCAGCTCCCCAAGCGCGAGTACACAACCCCGACGTCCCTGCGCCGGTTCAAACGCGACCCCTCGATGCTCGAAACCGACTTCACGCTTGCCTTCACCAAACCCGCAGAGTCGTCGTCGTTGTCGCCGCTGCCGCCAGCGCCGCCGCAAAGCAACCCGGCAAGCGTCAGCAGCTCCTGGACAGCCGCGTCCGAAATAAGCCCGGGCGGCAGCGACGACCGCCACAGCAGCACGCCCAACACGTCCAGCAGCGACGACGAGCTGCGCCGCCCGCGCGCGGCGGCGCCCAAACGCGTCATCTCGACCTCGGCGGCCGCGTGCGCCAAGGGCGCCAGCTGCTGCAAGAAACGGAAAAAGAGCCCCAGCAGTGCAGACGGCCCGTCAGACGGCATAATGGAACACCCCCCGCAGCCGGACGACGACGACGACGACGACGCGGCCCCGCCGTTCACGGCGCCCGCCGCCAAGCGCGTGCTGGTGGTCGACCCGTGCGGCTTTTGCTCAAACGGAACGCCGTGTCTGTGCTTGGAAGCCGCCGGCGGCATGGATCCCGAGTACTAAAAAGCGTGGTCCACCCTTTGCTCTCCACCCCGACACACGCCCACTTGTAATTTATCTCAAACCTTGTACATATGACGTTTTACACTTGATGCCTCTTTTTTATTATTTTTTGTCATGATTTTTTTTTGAATCTTGTTACTATCTGTTATTACTATTCGTTCATAGTTTAATGCTACTTTGATATCTTCTTTGATTGATCTTTGATCGCTGTGTTCAGCGGGCATGCACGGTGGCCCTGTACAAGTCGAAAAAGTTCTTGTCGTAGTCGGGGCTGGCGGTGTCGGTGACGCGGTCGAACGCCCAGCTGACGGGCCAGCGCACGGCGGCCTCGTACTCCATGAGGCAGCGCGTGAGCTCGTCGA
>JAJMAG010000369.1:0-14569 GCA_030564905.1 Geotrichum fermentans
TTTTTTTTTTTTTTTTTTTTTTTTATTTATTCATCCCATTATTATGTGGAACTACCTTCTAGTACGACAATAAATTAGACTAAGACAATAGAATTCTGAAAGAAAAATAATAAAGAAGAGATGGACATTCAATGACGGTGCACCGGGCCCGACTGAAGTGCGGAACAGAAACAAAAAGGGCATTCAGCCGCGGAAAGACGGTATCTCTGTGTCGAGAGAATGCTGGGATGGTATAAATAAAACGGGGAAAAAAAAAAACCAGGACTCTGTTGAGTCAAGTAAAAACCCGTCAAACCGGAGGAAGGGGGGTATGGAGCGAGGAAAAGGCGTGACTAGCTGGCTAGACTAACAACGTCATGTGGACCCATCATGGCGAAGGATGCCAAAGTGCTGCACTACTGCCGCATCTCTTGTGCTCATGAGAGCTATAGTAGCAATATCAGAGGGTGTGTTCTAGACCCGGCTAACCTTGGCTTGCATGTGATGGAATTGCTCCGGTCAACCGGACCTACCGGGCCTACAGTCTAGCAAGGCCTGAGGCATGCTTTCCCAAAGCAAAAATTCGGTGAAATATATAGCCATCGCAGACTTCAAATGTTAGCCATGATGAGTGGACGTGCGATCGGCATGGTCTATTCAGATCAACGCCTCGGAAAAACATGCAGAGCGACAGCCATTTTTCTCCGGGCTTATCGATAAAAAATGTGGGGTCAAAAAGTCCCTCATTTTTTTTCGCTTTGCGTTGCGCACGCACCCACTGGGAAAAGGTGGGGGATGCGCTCAACCCGCGACGCAGTGAGACTTCGTCACGTATTCTCTACGTACTCTTGATACGTGACTGCAAAATGGATCACATTAGCAGTCTGAGCCATATCTTTCCCCAGTTTTAAAAAGTCCTTATCCTGTCGTCTTGACTTCTTGAACCAACTATCCTACCACACATCCACATTTAAACGCAAGCATGTTGAATATTGAAGACCTTCCGGTAGAGATACTCTTGATAATCAAGGATATTCTCTCAGTAAACTACACTACAGGATCCATCTATGTCGACGTCGGGCCAAGCGCAGTACTAAGTTTAGTCCAGTCTTCCAATGTTATATACGACAAACTCGCTCCATTCTTATGGCGAGACCTCCAACTATTAGAAAAAGACTCCTACATCTCAGGGCATCACTGTGAGCCGAATGAGAATAACTGCTATTCCCTACCAGTCAAGTTCCTCACATACGTTAGAAAGTGCAGGATAAAAGTCATGATGCTGAATGTCTCCGGCCATAAAATATCCTCACTAAGCTTGGCTCAGCCGGACCGCATGCCCCTGTTGCAAGATCTGACAGTTAAGCCAAATTCCAAAGGCTCTTGTGTGATGGCAGATCTCCAGTCCCCCTGGGAAGTCCTTGCAAGAAATCTTGGTGCATACACACACCCTGTCAAGCTCCATGTCGAAGGAATGCACAAGGAAATCCAAACATTCGAAAAGGCAGGACTCATGAAATATATGGCAAGTTTCAAGCTAGGAAAGCAAAAGGACATAGACGCGGCGCCTTTAGTTAATAGCTTAGGCAACGCTGAGGAAATTACCTTACAATCACCGGGTCAGAAAGTACTACAATCCCTTCACTTACTGCACAATATCAAAACACTTGTATTTACACCTCACGACAATTTCCCATCAATGCCAAATCTCTGCTGGATACCTGCATCAGTCGAAAAGCTATTTTGCCCTTTACAGTTGTTCAATGTCAAGTCGGAACCAACAACAGGTGGCACGGGTCTCCGCGAGCTCCATATTCTGGTTGCTGGTCTCCAGAAAGGTCATATCATGCAGCGCCTGCCATTCACAGACCTAAAAACATTCTCACTACAGTATGGAGCTACTAACTCGCAGCTGGGTTATCTTTTGCCGCTGGTTTTGAGTGCATTGAGAAATAACAAAAAGTTAGTACAGCTACAGCTTTCGACACTTCATTTTGAAGATATGCCGTTAGTCTTTTCACAGCTCCCACAAACCCTTCGGGACCTTAGTATTTTCAACGTGCATGGCACGTTTTCACAGTTTTGCTTTGCTTTACTTGGAAGCGAAGCTGTGTCACCAGAACTCGAAAACGTTGAAATATTTTGTCCTGGTGGTTTACAAGACCCTCCATCCAAACTTTTGCGCCAGTTTGCATCGAAACATGACGTTTCATTCAAGTTCCTCGTGGGTTCACTCCAGGGACCGCGAGGAAGAATTGCGGAACTGGACACGCCTAAAGAGGCGCACAACGAGGAAAATATGATAGCCAGAGTCGTGATGCGTGAGCATGCTCAAGGGTTTTGGCTGAGGCACCTTCAGACGAAAGAGCCATTAATGAAGAATCTCTTTATAGAATACAAAATGCTAGATATGGGTCGGCTAAAAGAGGCAGAGGCATGTGAGTGCAGCTGAGAAGAATCTGGGGTTTATGAAACTATTACAAGCATTTAATACTGTAAACATGAAATAATGAATGAAGAAGTGAACATGGGCCAGATAAAAATGTTGGGAGACAGTGCGTGAGCAGGACTCATGATGATTCATTGAGCGTCATGAAATATAGGGAAAAAACAAAAATGTATGGTGAGAAACAAAGTCTGATATATTACTACACTAACTACAGAAAACAAGAAAACAAGACGCATAGGAATAATAGTATTACAACTTCACGCTACAGACAAACAGCAGCATGGAGATTTCGACGATAGAGGGAGTACCCACTAATGCAAACGTTCTTGATCTTCTTACAGACAAGCAACGCGATCTTGTTACTACAAAAAACCATCTCACACCTCAAATTCTCGAAAAATATAGGCTTGCCGGTCAGATCACTCACTCAGCAACTGCCTACGTCCGAAGTCTCGTCCAGACTGCACCCGAGAATGGCTTGTCAGTAGGTCAAATATGCCAACTGGGAATGGAGCACTTGAAGGGACTGGTGAATGAGGTGTTTAAAAAGACGGAAGAAAAAGGAATTGCGTTGCCAGTTCGGATTGAGAGGAACGACTTTGTGGATGGAGTGAGCCCAGAAGAAGGTGATGAGTATCAAGGTGGGCATCTGACCGATGGAGATGTGATAAAGGCGACATTGGGTGTCTACATAGATGGATATACGGCGCAATTCTCTGAAACGATAGCCCTGGGCGTTTCAAATCAAGCCGAGACTGATGCCATGAAGGCGGCGCATATTGCTTGTGCAGCGACTGTTAGACTCATATCTACTTCTATTATGGGTGCAAGAGTTAATGGAAGCCAGATTAGAGCGTTGGTTGATTCCGTTGCCAAAGCATACTCGGTTCAAGTCGTTCCTGGAAGTCGTGTTCGACGAATCCGGCGATTCTTGGCTGGGCAAAACAACATAGTTGAGGAGTCAGATTTCAAAGGTGTTGTCTGGATGCCGCTATCGGATGATGAGGACACACTTGACGACCTTACAGCCAAGATTGAAGCTGGCATAGAAGTAAGTCCGAACGAGGTTTGGCTGGTTGATATACAAATGGCAGCAACAGCAGGCAAAAACGGCGTGGTTGTCATTTCGCCCTATAGCGGAATCAACAATGAAATCAAACCGACAATTTTTAGCCGTGATTACACCGTCCAGTACAACCTCAAACAATCGTCTGCTAGAGCATTGCTGGGCAGAGTAGTCGACCAAGCCTCAGTATACCCATTCAAGCTGTCACAAATATGCACATCACCTGCCGCACTTCGGGAATCTAAGTTGGGTCTTCGTGAAAATATCAACAACAGGATTCTTGTTCCCCACACTGTCAAGCGAGCGGTGTTTATTGCCAGCAATGGGGTTGAGCGGGCGGCGAAGCGCAGCCATAAAAACATCAAGGCAGCCAGTGGCCCTGTTACCGTGGCTAGAATGATGGTGACCGTGGTGCTTGTGCCCAGTTCAGTATCAGCGAGCGGAAAGCCTGAAGTCTTACGGTTGACTGAGCATTATGAGGAGAACGATGAAGTCAAGGCTTATACAGATGGAAACAAAGATTCAGAAATAAAGGTCAGGTATGTGTAACCTCCCTGACAAGGCACAATGCTATAAAAACAAAATAGATAAATATGATGGATTTTTTTATTTCATTTAAACAAATTGGACCAACCCATTCTGTGTTGTATAGATGAAGCACTACTTTTGCAGATCGTCGCTGAAATGTTAGAAGGAATCATTCATGACCAGGGAGACACTTACACTTCTTTTTCAACAGCTTTGAGTTGTTCTCTCTGCTTTTTGATGGCATTTTTCAAAGCGGCAATTTTTTCCTTCTCATGCTGGCGAACATACATGTCTTCCTGTGCCTTTTCTCTTTGCTATACCAAGGTTGTTAGCAGCAACATCCTATCCATTCACCAATTGAATGTGGGGGAGACATACGTTGAATGAATCCGAACTACCCGCAGGTCTAGGTGCACCAGTGGCGCCATCCGTGTAGAAGCGAACACCAGACATGCTTCTGTACATGGTCGAGAGAGAAGGTCTTGAAATATAGCGGACAGGTAGCATTTTGAAGTGAATATCCTATAAGGTGTGGATAGTTATGAGTGAAACTGTAATAATTGAGGCAGTGATAATTCGCGATGATGGTTAAACCATGCCAGATGGAGGAATTGCGTTTCCTTTTAAATTGCCACAGGAGCAATTCTTGAAGCAATTATTGGAGCAATTATTGGGGCAATTGTTGAGCAACCACGGGAATTACAGGCTCGAGGAAAACTATATCTCCACATAGTATCTACGGGAACTCCAGGAGAGAGCCTAGAGGGTTTGGGCGGACTTCGCAATGAAGAGGTCACGCTAGCTGGGCACACGGTAAAGATGGTCATGTGAATCACACGTTCCGTAGACAAGCGAAATGAGAAACAGCATTGGATCTGCCATGGGCGTATACAGAGGCTGAGTTCTGGAGAAGTAAACTGTGTCATGAGAAACCCCAGTCTCATGCACTTTCATAAGGGCTCCATGGAAGAAGAGCAAGAACCCATTTGAAGGTCTCAAAGGGATGCCAAAATGGAACTAGAAGAATCTACAGCTCGCAGCTCCTTCAGCTGGCCGTGGTGATACTGATGGAGTGACCAATCTACACTTCTGTTCGCAATTGTAAGTGACACTGGTATTTGTGCGATATTTCTAGGACTTCTGTGCTCCTCCACAAGTCCTCCCGTGTATGGCGACGCCTCCATAGCCGCTGGCATTTGGATCTTGGCCATCGTCAGTCGATCCCTAGCAACATTGCCATCATCGCGTTACCATGTGTGCTGTGCTCAAAACGCCGGTGCACTTGTGCTGCACCCTGTTGAGCTCTGTTTGTTTATGTTTTTTTGTGTTTTTTGTGTTTTTCCTTCACAATTGGCAAGTCAAAAGATGATTCCCCTTGTAACAACCCCTGCCCCGAGTCTTCTTCATTTCTTTTGGGATTTTCTCTTGCCTTCTTGGACTTGTTTTCCTCTCGACTTTCCTGAATTCTCTTCGCAGCAGCCTAAATCATCGTCTATTTATTATTTACTTCCTCCTTATTTATTCTTTCATCTTATTTATTATTAGCTAGTTCAACGCTCGTGGTAATTGCAACTAAAGGTACGTGTCTAAACCACGCCTCCTGTGCCCGCCCTTTCCATTGAAACGCGAACTCAATCGCCACGACTCCAAGAGAATGCTCGCTACGCCGCTCTATGCTTGAATTACGCGTTATGTCTTACTAACCCTTTCAGATGTCATCCAGTCATGAAGAATCAGTCTATCTCGCCAAACTTGCTGAGCAGGCCGAGCGTTACGAGGAGATGGTCGAAAATATGAAGGTCGTCGCCACCTCTGGCGAAGAACTCACCGTCGAGGAGCGCAATTTGCTTTCAGTCGCATATAAGAACGTCATTGGAGCTCGTCGTGCCTCTTGGAGAATCGTGTCTTCCATTGAGCAGAAGGAGGAGAGCAAAAGCCACGGCAGCCAGGTTGCTCTGATAAAGGAATACAGACAAAAGCTTGAGGGCGAACTCGCCAAGATTTGCGAGGATATCCTCCAGATTCTCAGCGAACACCTTATCCCCAATGCGCAGGCCGATGAATCCAAGGTCTTTTACTACAAGATGAAGGGTGATTACCACCGCTACCTCGCCGAATTTGCCTCTGGTCCTGAGCGTGCCAAGATTGCCGACGAGTCTCTGAAGTCCTACGAGGCTGCCTCTGAGATTGCTAATGCTCATTTGGCGTCTACTCACCCCATTCGCCTTGGACTTGCTCTGAACTTTTCCGTCTTTTACTACGAGATTCTCAATTCTCCTGAAAAGGCTTGCCAGCTCGCCAAGCAAGCGTTTGATGTTGCCATTGCTGAGCTCGATTCTCTTTCTGAAGAGAGCTACAAGGATTCTACTCTCATTATGCAGCTTCTGAGAGACAACCTGACTTTGTGGACTTCCGACATGTCTGAACTTGCTACTGAGTCTGAGGCCCCTCCTGCTGACTCGGAAGCTCCCGCTGCTTCTGAGACCAAAACGGAAAAGGCTGATGTTGATACTGCCATGGAGGGCGACGCTAAAGCCGTTTAAAATGTATTTCAAGTGTATACATGTATCTAATTTCGATCCGAGTATTTGTTAATACCATTATCACGATTGAAGTAGTCAAATCGATTGTTTTTCGCGTAGCTGACGGCAATATCAAGGGGTTTTACTTTGTGAAAGCAATATTGCAGCCCAATAATATCTCTGCCCAAGGTCGGCAATTGCTCACTGTTTACTCTAATCAGTGCGCAGTTACTGTCGAGTTAGTTGCCGAACGTTTTTTCAGTTGAAAAAACGTAGTTGATGGAGCATGTACCGACTTCTAACTTTTATATCATCGAGTTACAAGTGCTTACTCTTTGTTTACTTTGTTCCTAGATTTCACCGTTGAGATCCCTGCATTGATCTGATGCCTCTCTTGCTGGCTCCCACGCATGTGAATGACACTTCCCACATAATATTTTGTACTTGGAGCGAGGCTCACGCGTTACGCGAGCAAGCCATGTGGCGGAAATAAGGATCGCTCCCCGTCGAAGCGAAGAGCCACCAGCCATCATGAAGCAGGGACCATTGAACTAACTGGGTATCCGTATCGATTCTGGCATTGCGAAACTTTGATTGAAGAAACAGAATCTCTTCCTAGTAATAAGCGAAGTGAAAGTTTGAAAACTCCAAACTATCGCTACTTTCTCTTCATTCTTTTTTCAGCTCCATGATGAACATCTCAGAGATGATCAAGCGCGTAGAACTGTTTTCGTACTGAGATAAGAGTAAACATCATTTATTTAGCCCCAGCTGTTTCACATATGCACGTGACTTTGTATTTCCACTTCCCGCGCTTCTCTCAAAACCTGGATGGAAAAGTCGCTTGTTGAAATGCGAATTGACTTGTTTCTCAACGCCAACGATCGCGATTGAATTCTGCTTCTAGCATTCTTTCTGAGTGCGATACCTAGACGGTACCCGCTAAGGAACTTTGTGCGGTTTCCGAAATAATCTTGGATCCGCTAGTTTTTTTAATTCATTTCTCCTTCTCACACACGCGTCTTTGGACAGCGAAGCGCCAAAATGATTTCTTCAACCACGCTCTCCATGGCGGGATGGTTCATTGTCCCCAGCCTTGCAACATATTATATTCAGACCATCTACTACAAACTCACTGTGCCACTTGGCGAAACCCCTCCTTTAGCAGGGACTCCCAAGCACGAAAAGCACAAGCGCCGCATCCACGCTTTGGTTATTTCCCTGTATTTGGTTTACTCTGTTGTCGAATCCTTTTGGAATGTCACCAACAAGTTGAGTACACAAGCCACTCAAAATGGACTTTATGGTGCTTTAGGACTGGAACCAGATGCTACGCCAGCAGCTCTAAGAAGCGCTTTCCGACGCATGTCCATCATGTATCACCCAGATAAGGTCAACGGAAGTGGGCCGGAGGTTGAGGAAAAGTGGTTGTTAATTAAAGGTAGCTACGATATGCTGTCTAACCCGGTATTGAGATTTGGCTACGATAGGTTTGGGGACAGAGCAATGATCTGGAGCAAAAGAATGGAGCGGAACGCGGGGCAGACTGAAGTGGCATCAACCATGACAGACTTTGTGATGATGGGAATCAGAGACAATTTGTGTGGATATTATCTCGCAACATTCGCAGTTCTTTGCGCCATGGCACTATTTGGGATTGCAACGACGGGTCATTCCTGGAGATTTTACATTTTGGCAGTAGGCGCGCTGGTCGAGCTATTAATTATTACGCGCTCTACTTCGTCCCTCTACGCAATGTTCCCTGTAATGCGGTGGCTCAGCTTGACACCTTACCAGCTGACCCAAATCATGCGCAATCTTATGATGACCGCTTTCATTGCCATCAATAAGCTTGGCCCATTGATTCCCTCATCTTCTAGCAGCTTGCCTTTGTCCACTAAGAAAGGCCAAGAAGCGTTGCAAAAGCAGCTTGAACTTATCGATCTTCTGTCCACGAACGTGGCGTATGAGAGTACACAGTCTTTAGCACACCAAATGCTGCCATTCCAGCATGATGGGCGGCTGACTGCTAAGGTAAAGATGCAGCTTGTCCAGGAGTTGATTGAAAAGAGATTAAGTGAAGATATCTTCATGAAGGATGCATTAAGCAAGGTGGACCAGGAGCTAGTTGATGCGCACAAGAAAGCAAATGCTGAAGATGCCGAAGTGAAGACTCCCATCATAATTCCAGCATCAACAGTGAAGACTGGACCCGTAAGAAGGAAAAAGTAGCAAGCGTGATATAAGCATTGGATTACATCTTAATACACACCCTCCCTCTACGATTTCTGATGGCAAATATTAAAATTCGCGCCAAATAGGGATGCGATCCAGGTCTTGCTTAAGCAAGTCCTACTGGAACCTCTTGCGATCACTACAGGCCATTGTGCAATACTGAGCCGCGTAGCTAGCCTGAGCATTGTTAATTCTATTTCTACTTTCTACTATCGCCATCCTGCACATACACCGCCATTTTAGCCCTAACCCAACCATTGCATCAGCCGGGTCTCTGGTGTTTTCGCCATCATTGCCAGCTTCTTCTACTTACCAGGATTAGAGTCAACACTTTGCATTCTTCGTTCCTCACTATCAGCATAACATAACATGGCACCTTCAGCATTGTCAAAAACACCACCAAATGGCTCAACTTCATCTCAAGCCGCACTTCCGTCCAACACCATAATCCTCACAGGGTTCGATCGGTCAGATTTCCCCGCCAAAAGTTTACCAAACGAAGAGGAGACCCCATTTCCCAGTAGCTCGGACGACACTAGCCTTTCAAGTGAGATTCGCCACCTTTTACAAGATACCAATGAAATTCCTATCGTTCACTGGGGAAACCTCAAATCCTTTGGCCGCGTTATTGTCGTCTTCCAAACTGTACAGGATGCCGCACAAGCAAAGCAAATCATTCAAGCAAGTGAGCAACTCCTCGGGGGTCCCGACAAGACTATAAAGGCGCAATTTGACAAACACACGCCCCTATATGAGTATGAAAACGAAGACAACCATCTCAGGCTACCTGACCAAGGCCGTCTCTTTTTTATCTCTCCGCCACCATCGCCGCCAGCTGGCTGGGTGTCGATTCCTGAAGCATCGCCCAATACCGAGACTTTTCACTCTGATCTACACGAAGCGCTATCCAGCCTCACCGGTTCTGGAACTGCAACGGAAGGCGATGGAAGTTCGGGCAGCTCCATTCAAGCTGAGACTTCAGACATGTCTCCGTTTCCAAGCGAAATGATTGTTGAACCCGTCACTGGCAAGCTAAAACGTCGCGTCACGCTGCACCAGTCGTCCTCATCTTCCACGCCGCCTGCGCTGAAGCTACAAACAGCGCTGCAGCCGGCAGAGTCCCCATCAGTGCACACGCCTACCATTGTGGTTGAATGGGATGACGATGACGAGCCAGACAGCTCTCATTTGAACCCCGGCGCTCCAACCCTGGCGTCCGAGGACCGACCTGAAAAGCTCCGGCCTACTCGCACAGAACGCCCACCAATGTAGACCAGGCGTAGAACAGTTGGGTGGGTGGGGACGTTCGTTCTTTATCCACGTGCCCCTCTACATATCGAGTTTTATGGGATCCCGATTTTACCCGGAGCTTACTTCGACCCCCACCTCCTTTAGTACATGTATGTTGATCTTTCTCTTCACCTGCCAATGAATGGCTCTGGGGACAACTTCGTGTGTTTTCCAGCTGTGAGGCTCCAAAACTCAACCTTCACCGCGCAACCTTCGTCAATTCTCTTTTATCCCTTCACTGGGCTCGCGTTGCGTCTGTTCAATATTTTTTTCTTGCAAGTAATTAATTCATCTCTTTTCAATCACTCGTCCTCTGCTCGCGGCTTCCTCTGCTCGCGGCTACTTTTATATCGACCTGCTATACCTCAATGGGCAGCTCGCCACGCCAGGTCGCGGCGGGGCCCGAGAGTCCTGATTTCCCGCCTAAAAAGCACGACCGTCGTTCAACATCGCCAACTCCTGCAACCGATGCTGCCGCTACCATGACAATGGAATCGACATTCAGCAAGAGACCTAAACGCCGTAAAGTGGACTTTGCTTGTATCTACTGTCGGCGCTCTCACATGACTTGCGACGAAGGTAGACCCTGTAGTCGGTGTATCCGACGAAACATTGGCCACCTGTGCCGTGATGAGCCGAAGAAAACAGCTAAAGACTCTATCGCTATCTCCCCCTTAGATGCGCCCGATCCTTCTGCTGTTCCTTACCAGCAGCACATTGAGCCAAGCCCCATTTCTGCACATTTATCTACCGCCATGGTTCTTACAAACCAGCCTCAGCTAGGCCTAAACGATGCTTCCGTGTTCCAGGAAATATCCGATCACAAACCACCATCGACAGAAAATCTCATCCATCAGCCGCTTCCTGGAACCATGGCTGGTAAGGTCGACAACCTCCCATTAGTTAACGCACCACACTCACCTGTCTACGATTGGAGTGCCCTTGGAGGACAAGGTATCCTTGCACAGACTTCAGAGTTTAATCAGAATTTATTCTATTCCGAGCACGCCAATAGTGAGTTTGCCTCTCTTGGTGACTTTCTCACTATGATTGAAGATCCTGCCTCGGGAAGCATACCCCTCCCTCAACCTCCTCCAACTCGCCATTACTCAGGCGGAAGCGACTCTTTAGTGGAACCCACTATGGACCGTAGAGAGCCACAGATATCCGATTCTGCACGAGACAAATTTTTTTTAACTGCTGCTGATCCAACGGTAGATGTTTCACCTGAGGAGCGTCTAAAGCAAGTTATCCAGGCCAAGGTGGAAGCAGGGCTACTCCAACCATTTAACTATGCACGTGGGTATGCACGGCTTCAAAAGTATATGGATAATTACATGAACCAGGGATCAAAGCAACGCATTCTCAAGCCATTATCGGTTTTCCGGCCAACGTTCCGTGCAATTGCCCAATCTTTGATGGACATTGATTTGGTATTAGTGGAAGAGGCGTTTGAGCGCATGCTTCTAGATTACGATCGTGTTTTTACTAGTATGGCGATTCCTGCGTGCCTCTGGAGGAGGACTGGCGAAATCTACCGCGGTAACAAAGAGTTTGCAGGACTTGTGGAAGTGAATGTTGACGAGCTACGCGATGGTAAGCTAGTCATATATGAGCTCATGTCTGAGGACTCTGCCGTCAACTACTGGGAGAAGTATGGTAATATTGCATTTGACTCGGGCCAAAAAGCAGTCCTGACTAGCTGCAACCTGAGAACAAGAGATCGGAGAAAACGGAGAGCTTGTTGTTTCTCGTTCACAATACAGAGAGACCGGTACAACATGTGAGTATTTCCACCTCTATCAAAGAATGGAAGAACATACTAACGCGAATTCATTTTAGCCCTAGCTGTATTATTGGAAATTTCATCCCAATACATCCATGAGGCGATAGTTGGTTTCAATACTCATGTTGATTGTGTAAAGGAGAGCGAATTCGAATGTTGTCTTATTCTGATAATCTATTGATTTTATCTTGACAATATATTGATTTTGAGTAAGCTTCAAACAATAATGTTTTACTAGTTGCGCACGATAGTAACGGGAAGTAACGGGATCGTTTTAGGTACAAATTTAGCCCGATTGAACGACTGTCTTGTTTTAACACGAGCGGGACATTGGTACGCTCTTCTTGAAAAGATCTTAAGAAGCATTTAATTTAAACCTCATAACGTCTATCGTTATCATCATAATTCACAGTCATATCGTTATGTGATCCCAGTTACTAGCTAGCTTAATGAGTAATAACGTACAAATGCATTGAAAAATAAATGATGCTGTGCTTCAATTTCAGTCCAACATTGGTGCCAATTGTTATCGAAAGGCCGAGGTGTAATGGGCAGGCTTGATATTCCGTTTGCTCAAAGCTGCGCGCTAACTAAGAGCAAGAAATTAGCGTGCATATAAGAAGGAGATTCGAAGCAACATAGCATCATGGGCATACCACTTGTTAAGACATGTGCAAGTATATTTGGCTAATCATTACCAAACGGCATGCTAATTGAAGAGACTCTACCAATGTTGATACTCGTGCAAAGCAGATGAATATTTGTGAATCAGAATAGGAACCCGGCCGCTCAGCTGCCATCGATCACGAATGTAATGAAGTGCTTAGACGTCAATGGTATAGTATTGAAAAAAAAAGAAAGCAATCGGACCCACACGGATAGACTTTGAAGTTTGTAAATGTGGGCTGTATGCCTTTAATATGTGGTTGTGGTTTCTTTCTATATAACATACAGATTCCATTTCGATAGTACTAGACTTGTTATAGCGCTTATCTGAGGTAGAGTGGTGAGTTTCCTATATAATAGATCCCGCACCATCATTTCTTACTCCATTTAATACACATGCATAGCGCACACTTCAACATGAAGAATATTGGCAATTGCACGGTGCACAGTCGTATGCTTCTATCCAGGAGCGGCTTGAAGCACGAACGCCATTGCGATTTAATTGCGCGAAAAATACAATTCGTCTGTGCAATGAAATAATTTGTGACCGTGAATCAGATTTTTTTTTAAAATTTGGGGGATCCTTTTTTTTTTACATGAAGAAGAGATAACATTTGAACCTACAGGGATTCGTAGTTTTAATCCGATTGTTTAACCATTATAAACTCACTGCAAATTGTTATAACTCTGAAGTCAGTTCAAAGGGGTCATTTAAAATAAGGACTAGGACGAGTCGTGCCTGAGTCTGTTGCAATGCGCATGTCTGAATTTTTTTTAACTGTCCTCATTTTCTTGAGAGACATGGAATGCTTTAATTTGCAAAAGTCTAAGAATGTCATGGACAGTAAGGAAAAAAAACAATTTGGCAGACTCAGGTACATCTTCGAGGCTGACATATTTGACTGGCGAACGGGTTCAAATTACAATTTTCCTTCTTATCTTATAACTCTTGTTATAACTTCAACTGGAAACTTATTCAAAACATGAGC
Source organism: Geotrichum fermentans (assembly GCA_030564905.1). NCBI lineage: Eukaryota > Fungi > Ascomycota > Dipodascomycetes > Dipodascales > Dipodascaceae > Geotrichum > Geotrichum fermentans. The sequence goes on from JAJMAG010000369.1 coordinate 13,511, forward strand.
GTTTCAAGGACTGACAAGGCGTGTCACGATTTAAAGATCAATGGGAAATTTTGACTATCGTGGATACAATACCAGACTTTAGTTGAAGTTCTTTGGCCAGCCGTTCCGTCCACTTAACTTGCACGTGTTTGTGGCGCCTGGATAGTAATTGAAACAAAAATATTGAAAAAATATCGAAAAATCTTTCGGAGTCAGATTGTAATAAAACAAAAGTCAAGCGTGCAGTAGTTTTCTAAAACTTGGCTTTTAATAACACAGAGAACTTGCATGAAATTGGGCGTATATTTGTCGTTTTAGTCATGTTCTAAAATGCATTCATAGATCTCAGGGGAAGGTGATGTAACCATTTTAAAAGTCTCGTGAATACCATGTACTATGCGGAGAAGTTGATTAGGTTCTAAATGGCAGGTAGGTGAAACCATTTGTAACCTTGATTCTATTACAGAAGAACATTTGAAGAGAATGGTAGATAGAACTTGGAGGAGACATGTGTTGTCCGCGAAATATCATTAATCTAATTAATCAATCCTGGATTTGTGATTGAGAGGGCCATCTCAAGGGCACGAACAACTCTCGCCATGAACCCTCAAAAATGCGAGACCAGCTCTGTGGAGGAATTGTCCGTAAAAGGTATACGCGCTCTCGGCACTTGCATTGGGCCTCTTGCCGCCCGCGAAAAGTTTGTGCTTGAGAAGCTGAACGAACGCTTAAAGCCCGTCTTGCGCCGCCTTAGGGATGTCCGCCGACAATACGCCCTAGCCTTGTTGAGGGGTAGCACGCAGTACCTACTCCGGCACCTCCTACGGACTGTCAACCCGGAAGGCCTGAATGACCTTTGGGAGCTAGTTGACACGACGCTTTTGCAAGCCTTGCGCTCCCTCCGGGGCGACGCACGCGAAGGCCCATACGACGCGGACATTACCGCATTACCCGTGAAAGACGGCGGAATGGGAATTCCGAGCCATGCGGAGGGCACGACAGCGTTCTATCCAATTGCCCAGCGCCTTGCCAGGGAACAGCTCCGAGCCATTTACCCAGATTGGGAGCTCCCTGGCATTC
>JAJMAG010000370.1:0-14560 GCA_030564905.1 Geotrichum fermentans
GAACTTTCAGAGGGTCGCTTCCGCATGTGCTTCCACCCACATGTCGAATACCAACGTCGTAGTGTTTCTCAACCAAGTCGTCGTCAACAGTGAAATCGGTGCGCAGATTCTCGTTGTTAAGCGAACCGACCACCCTTTCGACGCTGACTGTGAAACCGCTGTTCTTAAGAGCTTGAACAAGCAAATCTCTACAGCCGTTAGTTATTAATTGACTATCACTTTACATAAATAAAATCATGACATTCTCAAATGTAGCATCATTGCCATTCCATACTGCAGTTCGTTGCATCAGGGTCTAGCACTGAGTACTGCCCATGCCGGCCTTCAAAATGTCGAAATTCGAATACGCGATCCAAGATACTTCAAGTTATAATCTATCGGTATACACTTTGGAATTACAGGATCCTATGCAAGCTACTACATCCAGAGTCCCACGCGCGCATGAGAAGCTCTATAGTACGTAGTATGAAAAATCTGATACCTTTTGCTCGCATCACGCATCAATTGGTTGAACAAAATGCCCTATATGTAGTCGAAGGAATGGGAAAAAACATGCCAGTCTTGTATAGCTTGAGAAAATTAATTAGCTTCTCCATGGATATATGGCCAGTTTCCTGTAAACGGCTCTAAACGCAACTTGGCATAGCAACTTGAACCTTCGAGAAATCTTCTGGCTTAGCTTGGCGCAAACTCCTGGAACTTAATCTGATATGGTGAATTCATGGTGCAATTGGCATGTATCCTGAAGCTCTTAAGTGCTTGTAAGACTCGCTTATTTTGAAATTCCCATTTCAATTATGGTCGAATCCAAGACCAAAGCTAGCTCTAGTAACTCTTTTTTCACTTTTTCGAAACTTCCAACACAGAATCGTGTGTACTTTAAATTTACTTAATTATTCCCTCTGTTATTGTTTCTAGAGTAAGAATCAAGCATATTTATTTGAAGCAGTGCTTAGCGCAATGAAGATCAGTTATAGATGACGTAGATCGATCCCAGTATCAGCTTATTATGCTTACAGGCCTTACTGTTCCTTCCGGGCCCTTTATTTCATGCTAATGCTGCCGTCAACTGGTAGCTCACACTGCAGCTATTCTTTCCCGTTGGCCATACACCCGTGCCATAGAATTAATCGATGTTCGGAAAATCGCAGTTTGTGTATGCTGTATCTCTCACAAAGTATTAGAGCGCATGATCTTGCGTTGTACTCCGGCTGCGTGATGGCAGTGACCCGAGTATGTCCATCAAAACTGCAGGCCACATTGCTACGAACATCTGAAAGCAGTGAAGCTCAAGGAGATTTTAAAGCTTGTTGGGATACACCAGTTGGTTTCAATATTTCCAAGGTTAAAGCTACTCCAAAAGCTATGCCTAGAAGGAAGAAGAAAAAGGCAGTGCGCGTTAATCACATAGAAACTATTTTTCTTTTGTTACGGGTCTCGCATTGCAATTCGCATGATCTATCATGGATTACTTACACGGTGATGTAAAAGCACATTTCACTGCACAAAAATAGAAGTATTTTGAACTTTTCGCCCAGCCCGATATGCAAAATACGCTTATTAGGATTAAATGCCGCTGCAAGACATACCTCGTATACTGTGGATTGGATTTGACCCTTATTCATGAATATCAATTTGTTAATTCTGAATTCAAGGAGCTTTTCTTGATTATATGTATTTCACGTATCTAGTATTTTTTCATCGTGCACTTGAATTTGTTCGATGCAGGTAAGCGTACTATCTAAGCTACTACTGCAAGAGCTCGGCAGCGACGCTTATTTTGCCCTTTTGAGCCAGGTGTAGCTCAATAATGGGTCGGTATCCAATGTACAGAGCAAATTAAAGCCGACAATGGCTGGCAGTGGATCGATCAACGATAACTTATGGCAGGACTTCAGCGATGCGTTTAGCTAAGGCCGGGCTAGCTTATGTCGAGCCCTACAGGCCTAGGTGCATCGCACTTACAGTGAGGACAGTCGAGTAAAAGAACCAGATTGATGGGGACGTATGGTCATCTTTCGAAATGTATATCCTCAGGCTGTTGTGGAAGGCGCCCAGATTTATTGCTGGTAAAGACACGAAAGCACGGAATTCATGACGACAGCGCGCCGAACTTGAGCAGCTGAACGCGTCCATAAAAATCGTGAAATTTGTAAGCGGAACTCAGCCAGTAGTGCAGATTAACAAAAAGATAGTTGGGAATAACAACTACGGCACAGCTAATGCTACTAACTCACAAGGAACTTGTGCCTATAAATTCGTAACATGGTTCAAATCATACACATGTCTTAGCTGTCAGTTCGCGTACGTGCTCGATGGATGCAGCAGATTGTCTACCACGTGGGGCCCAGATGCCGTTCTAAAGTCCTAGCGTTCGTATCAAACAATGGCTGAATCAGATGTCGGCAAACGAGAAACCTAGCCTGTGAAACTCTACAGATGCGCTACACCCTAGTGGCAGTAGACATCGATCTCAATACGGTACAAGTAGTAACGGTAGGGTTCTACGAACAGGATTATTATCATTCCGTGAACTGGACAACTATGTGAACGCTGAGGTGCCTAAATCTATAATTGATATGGCCTTATTATTAGTGTTGGTATGACTTGGTCGGGCCGGTTATGATGTCTGGTGTCTTGGCCGCAACTGATTTCCAAAGCTTATCACCAACAAGCTTTGAGGTCGTTCTATTCTATCACAGAAGTTGCAAAAATTGAACCCTTTTTCACTGCTTCCAATGCTCAATATCGCTGGTACCCACGGTTTGAACTGCACCTCTCCTTGCCATCCGAAGGGTATTTGCAAGGAGCCGGCCGGGATCCTTTTCTTTTCCGGACGTAGCAAAACTTGAGCTTACGAACGAGTCATGATCTCGATATTTACATGTATATACGCAAATCCAACAGAAAAGTCAAGGTAGTAAGAAATTAAGTGAATATTTTTAAGCGGGTGTTCAAACTCTTGGTGAGGAGCGCAAGGTTCTTATTCATAACTTTTACTTGGTTGTCCGTAATCTCCGAAGCTGCGACACTTGTAAAATCATTTAGCCCAAGTACAGAAGTGATGCTATACCTGTGAATGCTGTAGTATACGATATTTCAGACCGAAAGAAGTAGAAAACTTGAAATCCATTTGACTGGAAATGATTTCTTAGGTGTCTGAAAAGAAGCGAGATGAAACTTTTCAAGGGAGAAAGTGAGAAACTATGTAAATTGACTATCGATCCTTAAACATATCGTCATATCAGAAGGTGAATGAGATTATTAGGGTTCAAGCTGCCTGATTTGCCTTTTTTTTTTTATCAGATTTACTCATTAAGTTTCTCTAGGTTGTTTTACAAACGAGAAGGAGCTTCTACCGTGAAAGCTAGTGATACTACATCCTGAGTGTGTTACAAACATGGCTACCCCACAAGTTTCGCATTTAAAGAGATATCATTACTCTATTCTTTTGTGTATTGTACTAAATTCTTCCTTCTTGATTCCCACTATCGCTTTGCCTTACTTATCCTGCTTTCAAACTCATTATGGCTGGCCCTGCTTCTAAACGTCACGCGTCTCAGTCTCGATACTTGCTTGAGACTACGGCTAACATTTCTCAGCCTAGCACACTTGATTGCACTTGCGGTAGAAGTGAGTACCCGGTGCGTACGCCTAGTTCGCACAATTGGTTTTTTGGAAAAGATCGCTCGCAACAAGGAGCCGAGGAAAGGATGTTAAGAACACCGCCCTGCCCTGCTTGCCAGAAGAAAAACTTGGAGAGCATCCCTCGCACAGAAATTCCAGTATCAGAAGAGGTGAGCTTGAATCACCTTATTCGTCACCATTACAATAGATCGTCTTTATCAGATGGTAGTTGTTATTTATCTTATGTTAATTATACTAACGGAATAGTTATTAATCCTCTTCCAAGTGAGATACCCCCACTACGATCGGACCGCATACTTTGTTTCGATGGACTCCCTCAATCTGTAGGGTTGAACTCTGTCATTTCTCAATTGTACGGTGGGCCACTGGAGAAAGTGGTTTATGTTAACGAAGACCGGACAAATGTCCGTATAATCCAAGCGCACTTTTTCCAAGCCCGCGATGCTCTCGCCTTTTACGAGTTTACCAAAACAGGTCGCTTCCTTATTAATGGCCAAGTATATTTTCCTCATTGGGCCAACGCGGGTATTGCCAACATCTATACTCTGCCCAAGGTGATCCATGACGAAATGGTTTACAATGGAGCACGGCGGTGCTTGACCCTATCGCGCAAAGCAAACAGTCTAAGCGAGCTCGGAGAGGTTGGCACCAAATTAAAGCACTATAATGTGCGCTTGAACACCAACATTGAAAAAATCAGGAGAGATTTTTCGAAATATGGCCTAATTATTGCTATTTGCCCTTTGATCGAACCGACCGTAGCGTTGTCGATTCAGTTTGCAGACGTGAGATGCGCCATCAGAACCAAGAAGTTGTTTGAGAGACAGTCAGACAGCTCACTCAGTAGGAGCTACGCGGGATGGATGATTTCATACGGCAAGGACCCGACGGACCGGAAGTGTCCCACACCAGTATAAACACTGCTCATTGGGGACGTTTTTTGGCTGCTTAGTGTTTGAGATGCTCACTGCGTGATAATTTTGATTGGTTCTAGATGCCGTGGGAGAAGCCGTGCTGCAAAGTCCGTACACACAATTAGATTTTCTGTATGAAATAATTAATCCGACTCTGTATTTCTCCTCTCTCAGTTAAAAAGAACAATACACAGATAAAGCAATGCCTGATCACGTCGCTGCTACTCCTCGAGTCATTTGCATCCGCCATGGGTATGCCATACTTCTTTCATGGTTTCTGAGCGTTTGGCTAACATAATTTAGCGAGACTGAATGGTCTTTAAGCGGCCAGCATACTTCTATTACTGACCTGCCCTTGACTGAGCACGGCGAATCTCGCATGCGCGCTGTCGGCAAAGCCCTCATCGGCGATGATAGACTGATCGACCTGAACATTGTGGACAGAATCTATGTGTCTCCCCGTCTCCGTGCTCAGCAGACCATGAAGCTCCTGCTCGAGAACCACGATAAGGCCATTGTCGACAAGATCGATATCCGCACCGTGAGTTGATCCTGCACCTCTGTTTAGGATATTGTGCTTTTTTTTACGCACAGATCATGTTTCTGCTTCTCAGGAACAACATCCCTTGTGAATGAAGGGCGGAACCGTCATTTGAAGCACAAAAATCCGGATTGTGGTGAATTCGCTAACTGAAGCAGACCGAAGCTATTCGTGAATGGGAATACGGCCAGTACGAAGGCAAGAAGACGGCTGAGATCAAGAAAATGCGCGAAGACAAGGGCCTTGATACTGATGGGCCTTGGAGTATCTGGACGAAGGGCTGCGAGGATGGAGAGATGCCCAGTGAAGTTCAGGAGCGAGTCGATGGTAAGTATCCACCATTCTTTGTTTTTTTTTTTTTGGCAGACCCCCATCACTAACGATAATGACTAGGTTTCATCAAAGAAATTACAGATGCACACCGCCTGGCGATCAAGGAGAACAGGGCTTGTGATACTATCGTTGTAGCGCATGGCCATATCTTGAGATGCTTGACTCTCAGATGGCTCGACAGACCTCTGAATGAACCCTTCAACCTCATTCTTGAGGCTGGCGGCACTGGCGTTCTCAGTTACAGTCATCATAACGTGGACGAGCGTGCCCTGTGCCTGGGCGGAGCCTTCGTCGTGCACGACGAGTTGTAACGTTCTTATATCAAACAAAGAGACTCTTTGAATTAGAATCTAGAAATAAAATATAAAGAGACAAATTGACATTTATGCAAAAGTAATAAAAAAAGTAAAAGGTCTGATATGAATAGCGAGTCCATTCAAGACATGAAAAGAAGATTCTATATATGGTGAGTGAGGCATTGACGCCGAGGGAACAAAGTTTATTTGTATGGAGAGTGCATTCCTTTTAGCCGATGCTTGTTCTTGGATGCTGCGGTAAATGGTGACACTGGCTCTGTAAACGCTCCTGATTGCTCGGCTGTAGGTTCGGCGTGGTTACTCGAAAATGAATGGTAGCTTGTAGTGCTGTTGGCAAGCATAGGAGATGATTCAAATGTCCGGCTTAACTCGTCGTATCGTTTTGAGCTGTCATTAGCCATGTCGTAAGGAGCCCCGCCATGCTGGTTGTTTGTGGAGGACGAGAGTGGAGCAAAATTTCGGAACGAGGTGTACTTTGGTTGAGCGGTCAACACTGAGAATAGAGATTGCGAAGTTTCATTACTTCCCTCGGCGAAATCTTGGTTCGGAGAATTCTGAGCCTGCTCAGTGTCGTTTGACATGCGTCTCAAAAGATGTTGGTGTAGGCCCAGGTCGTCGTTCAAGCCTAGTCGCCAAGAGAGGCAGACGACGCCTCCCAGGATCAGTAGAGTGCCCAACGCAACCATGAAATAGTGAAGGATCGAAAGATTCGACGCCTGCTGGAAGTATATCAAGCCATTCATGATAGTGATGATGTTGTAAATGCAGAAGATCAATGGGTATATGACTGAAGTGGAGCATAAGTGAAGTCCACAGTTCAGAAAGTAAAGCTGCGTAATCGCAAAGAATAGAAAGCAGCCGACAATCACCCAAGATTGGTACTGCCGTAAGTCTTTCCAATGGTCGCTAAACCCACGAACGAAGATCTCAACTGCGGATTTGGCCATGAGCAGTGAGTGAGCAGAAAGGATTCCGCATATCACGCCGTAGAGAGCACCACGAAGAAGTTGCAACCGATCTGGATGTTTAGGGTTAGCCTCCCAGGATTTGGACGCTTGAATGAGCATCAAAATGCCTGTCATGATAATAAATGTAAACAGCATCCAAATAATAAATGGCTTGCGATGTAGTAGTATGAGTAGTTCGGCCAAGTTATGATGGGGGTCCGGGACCACGCCAAAGAAGGCAACCATGAGTGCGCCCATCGCTACCAGGACCGTTCCAAGCATAGCATACGTAGTGAAGGGCTCAGACAAAAGTAAAGAACTGCAAATCGAGTTGAAGACTAATCCGACAGCTTGTAACGGAGAAAGAATAATTAGCGGAAGAGTTGTAATTTGCACTGATGACCCTATCACATTGGAGAGCAGAAATAGCAGTAGCCCAATCTGCCACATGTGCCGTTTGTATGCCGGTTTCCTCGGAATTCCTGGTGGTTTCTCGTCTTCTTCTATGTGCGATCGCCGCTGAAGGGTGAGTCCTATTGACTGGGTGGCCAAGGACACAATACCCACAGCACAGCCAATAACTATCGTTTGTAATGGAGTAAGCCCTTTCATTGTGCAGCTATCAAAAGATGATGCTGTCAATTATCAGTCTAGGGAGCTAGCGAGTGATATGAAATAGTATTGTCTAGAGAGCGCCAACAAGGCAAATGCAGGTGTAAAAGAATTCAAGTTCTGGGTTGGGAGAACAACCAACAGGATCTTGAAGGGAACCTAAGTTTTACGCCGCTAAGGACCTAAATTAATTCAAGCTCTATAGACAAACTGAATACCGCAACAAGGCCAAACTATAAAAACTAGGCACGCAAGTGCTAGTAAATTAAGAACACATTCCATAGCTGTTTCCGTATGAAAAAATCACCTGGGAAGAGACAGCGGATGTCTACAACGCTGTTGATAACGGATAAATATTTAAGAATTAGACTAAACAAAATCGTAGACAGTATGACTTGTCTTCAAGTTCTTTCAACATAAATATTTTATCTAAATAAAATAATACGCTTACGGGGTGGCTAGAGGCGATGCCAAAAGTGTTTATAAAGTGTGACAGATACATGAAAAATATTCCGTCAACATGTCGGCAAATAGGTCTTGCAATGCAAATTAATTCAGTACTACCAACATTAGCGCTATTCTGCAACCGGCACATCAACTTACTCTTATCTCGTATGAGCCTGCGCGAACAAGATATCGCACCCACTTTACGGTGTTATAGTTGGATCGCTCAAAGATATTTAGGTATCTCACAACAATTCCTGAGGAAGTGAACATTGAAACTTTGAAGTCCATTGAAATAGGAGGTTTCGACCAAGCCTTCTTCACAGTCGTGGAAGAGAGTGTGGCGACTGCATGTAATGAGAACTCTGAACCGCCTGAGAATCGATTGATCCTGAATTGTTAGTTAGCTCGCATGAGACTTAAGCAGGAACTTACTTCCAAACAAGCTGATTTACCGACGGATCGTACTTGACTTTACCGTTGGTAGAGTCCTGGGTAGTGCCTGAAGTGTTTAGTGGAGTGGGTATCCGGATTACAACGTCTGAAGCGAAAAGTTTGCTTCCAAAAGCTGCCTTTACCGTGATCTCATAGTCAACCTTCATCTTGCCTACTTCAGTGACTTGGGCAATGACCTTGAAAGGTAAATTGATGTTGTCGACTGCGCGATATCTCATCAACTCAAATTCGCCATCTGGCGGTACAAAGCTGATAATTCGGTCTGAATCAAATTGACCAAGTCTTACACACTGGTGGAACTGACAATCTTCCAGCTTAACTGCTCCTGCGGCTGCACTGTGCTTCATACTGTGGTCGACATCATCACCATCCATAGATAGCAGTAGCGAGTCGTTCAACCCAAACTTACATTCAGGAATACCAGACAATTGAGATTTAAGTTGGATATGACCATTGATATCGGTCTTTAGTATAGCGCCAGTGGCACTCATCAATAAGTTGACATCTTCCACAACGTCTACAAAGACTTGATTTTTTCGATATTTAATGTCGGGTCTTCTCCATGAAATAGCACCAGTGGCTTGCATCGTAATCTTGGAGGGTTTTTGCTGAACAGTTATAGCGACAGAACTTCAAGCGAAATGGGAACACTTACCTTTGTTACTTGAGACTTGACGCCTTCAGTTGTAATGTATTGCTTTAATGTATCTGTTTCTGTATTCTGAGGAAAGCCAAAATCGAGTGTTTCGTCCAACAGCTCATAAATCAAGGCGAAGTTGTTCTTCACGGCTTCTTCGTCAAGCTTGTTGAAGTAGCTCACACCCAGATCCACAATTTTGTACAAAAATTCAAAAACCAAGGCAGCATCGACATTAGATCTGGTAATTGCTACTATATACAGGTTTTCGTGTCGGACGTGCAGAAAAGAAGTTGAGCCTAGTGTGAGGACAGGAGACCGAGACTGAAATGTTAGCATGCATTTGAGTTAACTGGGGAAAAAAAAAACCAACCTCCGGGTTCGAAATAACCTGGATACGAAACACGTCGGCAATTGACCGACGGAGGCCGTCCCTATATAGCCTGGATATCAGGACCTCGCCCTTCTGGTTGTAGAGTATGAGCGCTGAAATCATGGTTTGACGCTCAAATGAATACGTTGAGAAGGTTCAGTAAATGGTAGTTATGTGGGTTAGGGCGCACACTATAGAGCGACAATGGGTGTAGTACGAAGACTGGAGCTTCTCATAGAAAGGCGAGCAAAATCAGCCGACGTCCTGCTAGCCCGGCCTGTGTGCAAAACTTGGGCCTTACGAGTTGGAGAATGGAATTCGAAGTTGTTTGCGCGTCTCAGTGCGATTTCAGCGTGTCCGAGCACCTTATCGCCATAGTAAATGGCCAGGCGCGTGCGTCCTTAGCAGCATTCAAATGTATGGAGCTGTGTTTATGCCCTTGCCCAGCACTTTTCTTTTTTGAAACGCGACATCGCCTCCACGCAAATTGAGACAAGCTCCATATTGCCCCAGCACTTGACAAACGCGAGCAGCATCTTTAGCGCTGGATTTCGATTACTACAGCTACCCAGATCCCAGTGGAGGCGACTAGAAATGGGCAAAAATGATGAACGGCAAGAGGACGATGACTGGAGACGTGTCATGGCCAGCGGCTTCAGCGTGGGCGGTATTGACTCGGCAGTTCCAACGCTCGGTGGTGGCGAAGCCATTAAACACGCCGAAGACGCTATTGACTACGGAGAAGAAGACGAACTTGCTGACGACGAGGATCTGCCTGAAGAAGAGGAGCCTAGCGGGCGTAACTACAACGATGGCGAGACCGACGAGTTGGCGGCATTAATGAATGAGGGCAAGCAAAACTTTGGCGAACTAAATGAAACAGAGGGCCACGCGCTACTAAGCGAGAATTTGAACACACACAACCTGGGGTTTCATCAACAGCCTACCTTAGAAGAACGCGTTGGAAGTGAATATGCACAGGGTCTGATGGATTTCGACGATGAGGGTTGGCCAGGAAGTGACAATCTGCGACTCCCGTACGGCCTACCAGTACAGCATTCAGGATCCTCTGTGAGGTTTCAGCCAGACAGCTATCCTCAACTAGGATCGCACGCGCTAGATATGGACGAGGACATGGACAGTGATCTCAATACATTGCCTCCGACAGACGAAGAAACTGAACAGCCACATGATGAAGCCGATGAAGCCTCTTCGGACCCGAATAAACAGGCTCGCCTTTTGAAGCAATATTATCCTGATTTCGAGCCCGGTGCGATTCTCAAAATGAACACCTTGTTTGGACCTCGAAATGCCTATCTCAAGTCATCTAAACCTAAAGTGTCAAGACCATTAGTTCCTTCGCGTATTAGTCTAGAAGTTGAAACCGATCAGAGACTTAGATTCAAGGCCAAAACGAATAGAACAGATGCCAAGGTGTCGAAGACAATCAACATTCACCCCACTACCCTTGCCATTGTTTCCAACATGTCCTTCAATTCCATCAGTGACGACTACATCAATGAACAGAAAGTCAAGAATGAACGCATGGAAGAGAATTTGCTAATTGCGACTGCAGATTGGGATACCGACCATATATGGAATGAAAGTGACGATGACAATCACGAGTCTCGCATGCATGATAGCGACAGCGAGGACGAAGAAAATAAGATAATCGATCTTCCTAAGCACACACCTCCGCATAATACAAAAGCAAAAGAATTCAGCTTTTACAACATTGATATATACAACTCGGACGAGGAAGAAGGCTTTTTCGAAGGGACATTCAACCTTTCCAGGAAAAAGGCTGTTCTTGATATGAATGATAGCCGAATGCTTTTTACCACGACTGGTCCTTCTGCGCTTACTCCTAATATGACTAGTCAAAGAGCAGTGGCCCAAATTCCATCGACATCTCGAAATTTCATGCTTCGCTACAATATATCCAATGACAGAGCCTACGATCTTCTCAAAGAAAACTACCAATCGAGAATCCGGTCAATTGTTGGAAACCTCAACATTGAGCATTCGATGGTTGCTCTTCGATTGCAATCACCCCACTACAAAGTCAAGCTCTCGAAAGCTCAAATGCGAAGTTACCACCGACCTACTTTTGTGGTTCGTCCAAACACTGAAATCCAATTTGCAAAAGTTAAACAACGCAAACGAAAGCGCGATAAAGGCAAATCCATTCAGCAGCTTCTTAATAAATCGACAGACCTTACCTTGGGAGATTCTGCACAGTTCTTTTTGATGGAGTATTCGGAAGAGTTTCCACTCATGTTATCCAATTTTGGCATGGGAAGCAAAATCATCAACTATTACCGAAAGGCTAATCCAGAGGATCAATCGCGGCCAAAACTTCCAACGGGAGAGACCAATGTGCTAGGAACCCAAGATCGAAGTGCATTTTGGAACTTTGGATTTGTCGAGCCTGGAAAAATTGTTCCCACCCTGTATAATAAGATGATTCGCGCTCCAGTGTTTAAGCATGAGCCTGCTAGCACAGACTTTTTACTGATCCGATCAACTGGTGGCGGCAAAGGTCAGCGGTATTTTCTCAGAACAATCCCGCATCTATTTTCAGTTGGTCAGACCTTTCCTTCATCTACTGTTCCCGGTCCTCATTCTCGCAAGGTAACGACAGCAAGTAAGAACAGATTAAAGATGGTGGTTTTCCGTGTGCTCAACAAGTCGAAACATCATAGAATCCTTGTGCGTGATATTTCCCCTCACTTTCCGGGCCAAAATGAGATGCAAAATCGTCAAAGACTGAAAGAGTTCATGGAATTCCAACGCCACGGAGATGACCAAGGATTCTGGAAGATCAGAGGCGGCGAAGCTCTGCCTAACGAAGACGTGATTCGTGGAATGATCTCCCCTGAAGATATCACATTGCTTGAGGCCATGCAAGTCGGTCAGCAACACTTGGAAGATGCTGGCTATAACAAAACCGTTGATGATGAAGAGGAAGGAAGCGTCGAAGAGCAACTTGCGCCTTGGAACATCACGCGCAACTTCATTAATGCTACGCAGGGTAAAGCCATGCTTCAGCTTCACGGTGAAGGAGATCCCTCAGGGTGTGGTGAAGGCTTTAGCTTTTTGCGCACTTCCATGAAGGGAGGATTCAAGGCGGCGGGAGAGTCTGTGAATGAGAAATTGGACAAGTCAAAATTTGGCGGGCACAGCTACAACGTTGCAATGCAGCAAAAGGCATACGATGAGGAAATCAGTCGAATTTGGTATGCACAGGCCAAGTCTCTGAGTAATCCTAAGATCGACGAGTCTGGCTGGGACGAAGCCGAGTCAAAACGAGATGCGATTCAAGATGATGACCAGGGATCCTCAAAGCATTATGATGCCGACGATGGAGAGTCTCTCTTTTCAGCGGCAAGCACGAACCAGCCTTCAAACAACAAAGTACTCAAAATTACTCGATTTGTTCGAGATGAGAATGGAACTGTACAGCGAAAGATTGAAGTTGTTACTGAGCCAAAGGTCATTCGTGCTTATGTCAAACGGCGGCAAGAAATTGAAGATTCTTCCTTGGCGTATGTTTCCATTTGGTCTGTTATATTTTAGACTCACTAACACATTTTTAGTATTGATGAAATCGCGCCTTCTAATGACGAGGAAAAGAATAAACGCCACCGCAAAAGACTGGAAAATACGCTTGCCAAGCTACAGCGCAACCAGGATCGTCGCATGGTAAGAAGAGCACTCAAAGCCGGTGTTGAATTGCCCAAATCGGCACTGTCCACGGGTGACAAGAAAAAAGGCAAGGGCGTGGGAAAAGGAAAGTCTACCACCAGAAAATGCGCGACCTGTGGTGCCATTGGCCATATTCGAACCAAGTAAGTATCACGCTCTGTGTTTTTATATACGGGCTGTTTGACTAACTCCTCATAGCAAAGCGTGCCCCATGTACAACGAACGGTATGGCGGCATTGGCCCGTCAGAACCTTCCCATACAACACAGCCCGCCATCAAACCAGCTCCTAGCAACCAATGATTTGGTCCAGGCACCGATTATTTATTGTAAGCGTTCCTGTATATGCTTTAATGAAACTTTTATTACTTTTTTTTTCAAATACAAATGTAACTATTATTTGTCTATACAAAAAATTAAAAATAAAAAAGATTTTAACTGTATTCAACGGTTAGTTTTGTTCGTTCTGCAATGGCTCTTTTGGCCTTCTTGGCCTTCTTTTTCTGGTTTTTCTTCTGCGACGTCGTCAGATGAACACTCTCGTCATTATCGGACTCTGCCTCCGACTCAAAATCGGTCTCCTCGGCCTCGGAGAGCATGTCGCCCTGAGCGTTGATTCGTTTGCGCTTCTTCATCTCTTCGTACTTTTCAACGTCTTCAGAGACCATGATGCAGGTGTTGAGTCTGTCGCCGGTGTTGTAGACAGCCACTTGGTCGCGGGTGCTGAGGTCCCAGACGACGAGGTTGCCGTCGGAGGAAACAGACGACATGTAGTCGACGCCGGTGGGCTCGTAGTGGAAAAAGCTAAAGTGCTTCACGCGGATGGCGTGGCCAACAAGCTTGAAAGCGCCCTCGGGAAGGCTTGCAGTCGAGAGCTCCTCAGCCGCCTTGGCGTCGTCGTTGTTGTTGTGGTCGTCGCTCTTTGTTTCGTCCTCCTCCACTTGCTTTGAGATCTCAGACACTGGGAAAAAGATGATGGAGCCGTCGTTGTGCGACGTCACCACATACTCGACGCCGTTCAGCGTGTAGATCTCCATGTTCTGGAGCGGCGAGGCGAGTTTGAGGGGACGGCCAACCGGCGTCGAGTCGGCCGCAGAGTAGACAACAACCTTCTTGTCAAATCCCAGCACAAACGCAGTTCCTTCACTGGCCCAGCTGCATCTCAGAGCCACATCACGTCCTAGCTTGAGCACACTAGCCTTGCGGGCCGTCATGAGGTTCCAGAGTCTCAATGTATGGTCGTTGCCCGCCGAAATAGCGATTCGTCCGGAAGGGTGAATGGCCAGATCGTTGATGCCGCCTGCCTGGTGGCCCTTGAGCTCGCCCAGCACCTCCCAGTCCTTGGTTCTCCAGATGCAGATCCTGCCGTCGTCGGACGCGCTCAGCAGCCACTTGTTGTCAAAGAACTCCAGTCTCGTGATGTTGCCGTCATGGTGCAGCAGCGTTCCCAGCTCTTTGCGCTTCTGCAGGTCGTAGATGCGGATGTGTTCGTCGTTGGATCCGGACGTGAGGTAGCGCTTTGACTGCGCGAGGCACCGGATCGACTGGGTGTGGGGCGTGAAATGGAAGATCGGGGTGAAGACCGGCGACTCGGGGTAGAGCGTGATCGACACACAGAGCAGGTTATGTTCG
>JAJMAG010000371.1:0-14445 GCA_030564905.1 Geotrichum fermentans
AGGCGCTTGTTCTCAATGAGCTCAATCCAGTATCCATCAGGGTCGAGGACAAAGGCAATGTCCTTCTGGCGGCCGTCAGTGAGCTTCTTCTTGAAGGTGACGCCATTCTTCTCGAGGCGCTCCGAGGCAGCCTCAATGTTATCAACAGAGAAGCAAATGTGGCCAAACCCACGGTGTGGCTCTTCGTTGCCATTGTTGAGTGTGTAGGTATCATCGTTCTCGGTGCCGTAGTTGTGGGCAAGCTCGAGGATTCCCTCGCGCTCCCACCAGCCAGCGCCGGCGGGGGCTGCACCCTCAATGCCGAGGTAATAGTTGTCAAACTTGAACTTTGCAAAGGGAAAGTGTCCGTATACCTTCATGCCAAAGTTCTTTTGGTAGAACTCGATGGATCGCTTGGGGTCCTTGACCCTAAACATGGTGTGATTCAGCTTGAATCCTGAAGTGTTGATAGCGGTAGACATGGCGCGCGTGGATGCTGAAGGAAGTGGTGTTAGTTGACGCGATACGGCAGCAAGTCTGTTCATTGTCTATGGTCTGAGCAGAGCGAGGAGTGGCAAGATTAATTCACTTACTAGAAGAGAAAAGATGGAGCAAAGATGCAATTCGCACCGCTGAGAGGGGCTTGAGTGCACGATTATATATCCGGCGCCAATAGCCTTGCTGACTAATGGGAAACATTGCTCTTCTCAAAGGGCAAGGGCATTTCGTGGGGCATTTTTCCATGGGCGCACGCCAACGGCCGGAGACTTTGACCCATACTGGTAGCACCTTAGAGCTACTATGTATAGAGAGAGAATGAGCCTTAGCACGAGTCTGGCGGGTCTGTGGCGCGCAAACAAAGTATGGAACAACTTACATGCTAACGTCGACGCAGTAGCACCGCTGGGTACTTCTGGGTCATTTAGTACTTCCTTGTTGCTGTTGGAACACTAGTCCAACCAGAAACGGTCCCGGAAGCGATCAACTACTTTTGGCCAGGCTCGGCGCACCGTTGAGGCAAGTTTTTCATTCTTTCTTTTCTGGCATTTCTCAAATTTCACACGTACTTTCAAGTGTTCTTTCCTCGTATTTCTCAAATTTCCACGTACTTAATCAGCGTGTATTTCAAACAACAGGTAGTTCAATTTAATAATGGGATGAATAAATAGAATACCGCAGTTGACATATAACAAATAATAATAATAATAATAAAAAGAGTTAGTCAGGGCCATTTGTAATACTGGGAGCGTGTGTGTGGCTTAGCACAAGGGCCAGCGTTAGCGCAGATAAAGGCACACAAAAAATTCAGCGTTTTTCCCCAGCATGTGTTCTAAATTTACTTTATATCAACTATGATTTAAATTTCATTATCATTCTTGTTATATATCAATTATGGTTCTTATACTCCTTAGACGTTAGCAGCATTAATGGTCAAGTGCGTACTCTATTGTGCGTACTCTATTTCGTTGAAAAGACTTGGATCTAATTACGTGACTGGGTTTCCTTCCATCATAATTGATGCTGGCGCTTCCAGTGAACAATGCTTGCAGATATTCAGGTACTAAATCAACATTCAAATCATCGCAATCACGACATCTTGATAACATTCGTTGAACGATTCATTCGCTGCTAAATGTGTGATTGAACACTAAAGAATAGTTCATGTAACAACCTAGTTATGATTTCACAACCTTCAAGTTTCTCTAATGAAAGCTCAGCCGCACAGTTGCCATTTTCAACACTCCCTGATACACTATCGGAACCATGATCGTTCGTAAGTGCGTGTGTTACTGAGAAAGAAGCTTGGACCAAACCTAATTAGCAAACCGGCCTGGGTTCTTTCACGGACTACTCGCTTTCCGATAGTTCGACATTCGCCAACCGCGCGCACGCCTTTTCCTACAGCGCTAGCTAGCTAAGCGTGCAGCCCTTCGCGCGTGTTTGTGTTGATTTGCACGGGTTAGGGCCGCCCCACGCACACCCGCAGCGCGACGACGAATCGAGTAAGAAGAAAACACTGAAAAATAAACACCCATCAGTTACAGTCCTGCCCATGCGAAGATAGCACTGGCTTCACACACCTCATTACTATTATTTATGATTATTATTGTTGTTTAAAAATATTGATACTCAGAATACACAAAACGCGACTGCAGCAGATCTCTTTTTTTTCTTCTTCTTAAATGATCGTTTCCCTGGTGTCCTTTTCGCGTTTCTCTCTTTCTTTCTCACTCATTAGCATCTTCCCCAAGTCTCTTTAGGTTCAAGCTATCTTCATCTCCAGCTTTGTCCTGTTCTCTAGCATTCAGGTCCAAAAGATCTCCTCCTTCGACAGATCTTTTTCCAAAAAATGGACCCTAATAATAACTACAATCAAGGTATGTTCCCTTCATTCTCGGATACACCTCACGCCCTGATTTGAATCTCTATCTTCAAATTCACAATATGACGGCTAGTCAAGATGTCCGTTCCTATTAATGGCATACTAACATTGTTCTTAGGAAGCAACCCCTATGGAAATCCGACAAATGGTATGAGCAGGTCTGATTACGACCGGTACCAGTACCTACAGTCTCAGCAAGGTCATGAAGCCATGTCTCCTCCTCCTTCACGGCCTTCTTATCCCACACAGCCCATGCCTACACAGCCCTATCCTCAAAACCCCTACAACTATCAGAGCTACGCACCTTCGTATGGCGCTCAAAATCCACACGCTGCATATGCAAATACGCAGCAACTGGATGAAGACAGCGTATTTTATGACAACACTCGAGGAGACAACAGGCGCTTGTCTCGTGCACCAGACCCAGGCAATGCGTATGAGGTGGACAGCCCAGAGGTTTTTACAAGCTTTCCTGAGGCGCCAGATCAATACCTACTTCAGAGACTTGATCATCAACCGGTTTTTGGCCAGCAGTATGAGCCCAAGGATGGCATGCCATCTCCTCATGTGCAGCACAATTACGGAGCTGATCACCGCACAAACTTTTACCAGGGAGCAAACGAAAGCGACTATATCGCTGCAGAAGATGTAGACAATTTCCAGCCCTTTCCGGTTGCTGGAGATAACTACCAGCTAAACGAGTATGACATGAGCAACGAAAGTGAAACTGAAAGCATATTTTCAGGGTCGACAGAGCTCAGTGATGCCTCCATGCCAACTACTGGCGAGGGCTCTGGCGAGGGCTCTGGCGGTGCCTATTACCCCCCACCTCCTCCTGTCATGGCAGGACAAACCCCCAATATGGGGGCGCCTATGCCAGAAGGACAGTTCGCGGGATACGCTCCTCCAATCCCGCCGCCAATGACTCAACAACCCCGCCACATGAACACAAAAAACGTCAAGCTGTACAAAGGTAACTTGGTGCTGGATTGTCCTCTTCCTAAATCGTTCATTGAAAAGTTCGCCGAGGCCCACGGAACCTCGATTAACCAACGTGAGTTCACGTACATGCGATACTCCGCTGCAACCTGTGACCCGGACGAGTTCTCAAACCGTGAATTCACGTTGCGCCAGAGATGCTACAATGTAGCGCGCGAGACAGAGATTCTGATTGCAATCACAGTCTACAACGAGTCGGAATTGCTATTGGCTCGAACTCTGTCAGGTGTGTTCAAAAACATCAAGCACTTGACGATGCGCAATAACTCGAAAACTTGGGGCCAGGACTCGTGGAAAAAAATCGTGGTCTGTGTCATTGCCGACGGCCGTAAAAAGATCGACAAGCGGGCACAGGCTCTCATGGCGCGTCTAGGTGTCTACCAGGATGGCCTCGCAAAGAACATGGTTGGAAATAAAGAAGTGCATGCCCACATTTACGAGTACACGACCATGTGCGGAATCAAGTCTATTGACAAGACCGTCCAGTTTGCTCACAAGAAAACGGTCCCCGTTCAAATGATTTTTTGCATGAAGGAACATAACCAGAAGAAAATTAACTCCCACCGTTGGTTCTTCAACGCCTTTGGAAGAATCCTAAACCCTAAAATCTGTATCCTACTCGACGCAGGTACAGAACCCGCCCATGATTCCATCTACCATCTTTGGAAAGCCTTTGACTCCAACCAGCGCATCGGAGGAGCTTGTGGAGAAATCAGAGCCGGTCTAGGCAAGGGCTGGAGCAAGCTACTGAACCCGCTGGTCGCTGCCCAGAACTTTGAATACAAAATGTCAAACATCCTTGACAAGCCCATGGAGTCCATGTTTGGTTTCATCTCCGTGCTTCCTGGTGCATTTTCCGCGTACCGCTACGAAGCATTACAGAACGACAGCCTTGGCCACGGCCCCCTTGAGAAATATTTCAAGGGAGAAATGCTTGACCGAAACAATGCAGGAATTTTCGAAAAGAACATGTACCTTGCTGAAGATCGCGTCTTGTGTTTTGAGCTTGTCGCAAAGCGTCACGAAAGCTGGCTCCTGAAATACGTCAAGTCGGCACACGCCGTGACTGACGTGCCTGAAGCCCTTGCCGAGCTTGTGTTGCAGCGTCGCCGCTGGCTTAATGGTTCCTTCTTTGCTGCTATTTACTCCATCTCACACGTCTTTAGTCTCTGGCGCTCCAGCCACAGTGTCATGCGCAAGCTCCTCCTGCACTTTGAGTTCTTGTACCAGACTGTTTCTATTCTGTTTTCTTGGTTTTCTATTGGCAACTTCTTTTTGGTTTTCCGTATTCTCACAAACTCGCTCGGCGACTCGACAATGGGATTTGGTCCAGGCAAGGTACTAGGACAGGTGTTTTTATGGATGTATTGTGCATGTATAGTCACCATCTTTGTACTGTCGTTTGGTAATAGGCCGCCAGGTACGCAAATGTTTTACATCATTGTGGTAATCTTCTTTGCTGTGCTCATGGCATACCTGTTGTTTGCTGCTATTTACATCTCGGTCAAGTCAGTCTCATACGCGCTATGTACGAACGGAGGCCAATTAACAACGTCACTTATCTTTTCCAATCCCCTATTCCGAGACTTGGTTGTATCTTTGATGTCAACCTATGCTCTTTACTTTGTGTCTTCATTCCTTTTCTTCGAGCCATGGCATATGTTTACATCGTTCCTCCAGTACACATTGCTTTCTCCTAGTTACATTAACGTGTTTAACGTATACGCATTCTGCAATATCCACGACATTTCCTGGGGAACGAAGGGCGATGACGGAACCAACGTTGATCTCGGTACCGCCAAGATGTCTAGCGACGGTAAAAAGCTCGAAGTTGAAGTCCCCACCAGTCTGAGTGACATTGACCGCAAATACAACGAATGTGTCAACCTGCTGGAGAAGCCCCATGTGGACAAGCCTTACGAAAGTATGACACCTGCCGAACAAGCTCAGAAACAAGAAGAAATGAAAACTCGCAAGGAAGAATCGAACAAGGACTACTATGCCTTGTTCCGTTCCTCAGTCGTGCTTATCTGGATTTTCACCAACCTTGTCATTGTCGTCGTTGTTCTTAATACCGCAGGTCTCAGTGCTGTTGACGACGACGATACGACAACAACATCAACAACAACCAGCGCCGACACCACTTTAGTAGCAATGCTGACGCGAAGGTCTATCGAAAACGCTAGCAAATTCATTGCAGAAGTGACAGAGCTAATGGCGCGCCAGACAAGTACCACATCCAACAACTGTACAGCTCTTGGCAACGGTGGGAGCACAATTCGAACAGAAATCTATCTTACCGTCATTCTTTGGTGTGTTGCTGCGCTGGCCGCATATAGATTCATTGGCGCCATGCTCTACCTCCTTTTCCGCTTTTTCGGTCATTAGAACACCATTCTTAAAACAATAATTAAAAAAAAACAAAAACATAATCGCCAGTTAATTCTTTGTCATATAGCAGTACATTCATAATTTCTTTCTCTTTCATATCCTTGTTACGATTCAATACAAGTTAAACAATCTCCACGCAGTATCCCGAATCCGTCAGTCGGCGCTTGTATCACAAATCCATAGCAGAAATCAGTATGTAAATTGGAAATGATTTGACTGCACTAAAGGATGCATTCCAGGAAAGGAGACCTTACTTCGTTATAACAGAGCAGGTCACCTCTTTTTCCTCACTCAGAAGAGCAGTCTTTTGTTCAATGCTTGCTTATCTATGATGTCAAGTCGCTATTGTCGTAGATGCGTCAGGCTCAGACGTTGTTATCAGCTTTTCTGACTTCTCTGATGTTCCATGCTTCTTTTTCTTATGAGGCGCGCTGTGTTTCTTTTCCGGTTTGTCGTGTTTCCGTTTCTTGGTGCTACTAGTCGTCATAGAATGCGTAAGCCCTCGGTCTTTTAACTTTTCCATCCGCTTTTCGGCAGCAGCGATATCTATACTGCTTGTAGGGTTAATGATGACCACGCCTACTTCTTTATCAACCTCCTTGTCGCAAAGGTAGCATGACGTGAAGTCCAGTTCCTTGTAGCCTCGCTCTGAAAATACATGTCCACACGCCGCCATATACACAAACTTGGATCCCTTCGTTTCCTTGATAATGTCTTTCTGCGTCAACGGACAAATCCAGGTTCCCTTGTCATCTTTCGAGAATATCAGCTCTACCACGTCCTTTTTCAAACTCTTGATATGGGGGACAACAACTTGCGCATGCTTGTTCTCTTTCCCAGCAGCTCGATCCAATAACATCTCAAGAATAGCTTCCTTGCAATATAATCGCCCCCGATAGTCGCTGACTATGGGTTCTTCGAGGGCACGGTCGCTGTAGGCGCAAATACTCCATAGGTACTCCGAGTTGAGTTGCTTAGACTGAAAAAGATCGGACGTCGAGGGTCCTCTCTTCGCATCTCGGACAAGTTCGCGCCGCAGCGGGATAGAACCTCCGTCGTTCTATACAGTTAGGTAAAATTCTTCAAAGATGGTCACGAGACATACTCCCATGATGTATTTATAATGTGTTTGGTTGTGGAAGTTAGAAGAATCAGGGAAGTTTTACTTCCAAGGCGAGGTTTTGGCGCCACTCAACTTTTTCTGGAAATATATCTCCCAGCTCTCGGCGGAATAATTTTTCACCCAAACCAACAACTAAATCACAACAAGGATCCAAATCAAAATGGCAAATTACTTGGCTTCGATCTACGGCACTGAGCAGGACAAAGTTAACTGGTAAGTAAAACGACTTCGTTGTTATTTTTCGAGCCCTACTAACATCTTAGCTCCTTCTATTACAAAATTGGCGCGTGTCGTCACGGCGAGAAGTGCTCGCGGAAGCATGTTAAACCTTCTTATTCACAGACTATTCTCTGCCCGAATCTCTACCAGAATCCCGCCTTCCAAACTGGCAACAAGATGACTACCGAACAAATGCAACAACATTTTGACGCTTTCTACGAAGATTTCTATTGCGAGGCTGCCAAGTTTGGTAAGGTTGAAGAAATCGTGGTGTGCGAAAACAATAATGATCATCTTATCGGCAACGTCTACGCTCGTTTCAAGTACGAAGATGAAGCGCAAAAGGCCCTCGACAGCTTTAATTATAGATGGTACGGAGGGCGGCTGGTGTATTGCGAGCTCAGCCCAGTCACAGATTTCAGGGAAGCATGTTGCCGGCAGCACGAGAGCAAAGAGTGCTCAAGGGGAGGCTTTTGCAATTTCATACATGCGAAACGACCGCCTAGGGCACTACTTCACGACCTAGAACTGGCACAGAAGAAGTACCTACTGGAACAGGGGCGAGGAGACAGCAGTGACAGCGAGTCATCACCTGAACGCGACAGCAGGCGCCGAAGATGATAATCTTCATATTTCTCATTTCATATTTATGTTTTTTCTCTGTATTTATTGCAATATCATCATTGTTTCCATGACCCTAACGCAGAACAATAAAATTCTTTAGACTAGACGCCTCACCATTCATACTGGAGTTGGCACCTCTCTTAGTTTTTCAGGGTTGGGGCACCAGTGCTCCCAAACCGATGATTTCGATTTCAACACCACCATCCTCTATTCTGTCTTCTTATATCACACCCTCATAACCATATCTACCGAAGCCAAAACCTAGTTATATATCGCAATGGCTGACAGATACTCTTTCTCGTTGACCACTTTTTCCCCAAGGTCAGTTTGTTGTATGTGGCGCTACCAATGACAGTAATGCTAATCTTTTACAGTGGCAAGCTCACTCAGATTGACTATGCCCTTCAGGCTGTGAACCAGGGTGTTACTTCACTAGGAATTAAGGGTGAGTATTCGCTATTCAGTTGTAGTCTTCTTACCTGTTGCTCAATGTCCTAATCATATTAGCTACCAATGGCATTGTGCTTGCCACCGAAAAGAAATCCTCTTCACACCTAATTAACTCTGATTCCCTCTCCAAGGTCGACCTCATCACTCCTGACATTGGAATGGTGTACTCTGGTATGGGCCCCGATTACCGTGTTTTACTCGGAAAGGCCCGCAAGTCCTCTCATACGGCCTACAAGCGCATCTACAATGAATACCCTCCTACTCGCATCATGGTCCAGGAAGTAGCCAAGGCCATGCAAGAGGCCACACAGTCTGGTGGTGTTAGACCTTATGGTGTATCGCTGCTCATTGCAGGTTGGGATCAGCATTACGGTTATGGTCTGTATCAGGTTGATCCAAGTGGCGCCTACTTCCCTTGGAAGGCAACGGCAATTGGTAAAGGCTCCACAAGCGCAAAGACCTTCCTAGAGAAAAGATGGACGGATGATTTGGAGTTGGATGATGCCATCCATATTGCTCTATTGACACTTAAGGAGAGCATTGAGGGCGAAATGAATGGTGATACTGTTGAGATCGCGGTTATAGGCAACCCCAATGATGATCTGTTAGGTGTCCAAGGTTTGGCCAATGCACAGGGCCCACGATTCAGGAAACTGTCATCTCAGGACATTGAGGACCGTCTTCAGTCTTTGTAAGTTACAGGTAATGACATAGAGGTAGATAAGGCCATCAATAATATTTATGAATTCACCTTTGACAACAACTTTTACAATAGAAACAAACAAAATAGAACAAAATGAAACAAATAAAAATGCTAGCACAAAGTCTTTTAATCAGATTCTTCACCGTTTTGGAAAGGAGCCTTGATAGGATCAATAACCAAGCCAGGCTTAACAATGACACGCGGCTTGATGAGCTTCTGGTGTGCAGCTCTCGTAGACCATTCCTGTCCAATTGGCATACGAAGCGACCGCTCATACTGCTCTCTCGTCTCGAATGGGAATGGAACGTTTGTCGCATTGTAGATAGAAGCCTTCTTGTTGGGCTTTTCGTTGATGATAACCTTGTCAAGGTTGAAATCCTGACGGTTTTTCTCGTTCACCACGCCCTTCACCTTCTTGATGTACTTCTTCTTCGGCACGATGTCAGTGCCACCCCAGCTACCCCAGCCTGGAAGAGTCACGTCAACCTCCTTATCGCCATCCTCAGCGATGATTTCACGCTTCTCCTCTTCAAACTCTGCAACAACATCGTCGGCCGCGAATGCACGCTTAACCAGGTCCGTTTGCTTGAACTGGACCCGGTTGCCGCCCTTCTTGGGCTTGGCTTCAAGCAGTTTGGTGATAGCCTCATCGTCCTCCTCGCTCTCGACGTCACTGCCGAAAGGATCCACGACCTTCAGCGTCTGATTCATGTCAATGATGCCATCATGGGCAGCAGCCTTCTTTCCTGAACGTAGTTTTTCTTTTTGCTTGCGGACCTTCTCCTGGCTCTTCTCGGCCGCTGTACTGTCGCGGCCAACAACTGTGACAGATTTGGACTTTCGATTAGAGCCATTAGTAGTAGTCAGCCATGGGTTCTCCTGCTCACTCTCTTCTTCATCTTCCGGTTCAGAATCAAACATCGCAAAGTCACCAAGACTGTCAGATTTGCTTTTGCTTGCCGTAGTGTTGTCAGCACGGATAGATTTAGTTTCAGGCTCTCTATCAGTCAAAAGTCGCTTGCGCTTTTGCGAGAGTCTGTTTTCGATGCTTTTGACCTCATCCGCTTCAAGCTCGTCTGCCACTTCATCCATAACGTCGTCAATCTCCTCCCGGGATTCTTTGCTTCCAGGAGTGTATTTCCGTCGGCCTTCATTCAAAATCTCATTAGCGCCCTTAGACTCATCCACTTCGTCAAAAAGAGATCCTTCCATGGAGTTTCGTAGTTCCTGCTTTGCCAGTTGGTTGCGCTTGCGAGCTGCCTCCTCCGCATCCTTCATGAATTTCATGGCCAGGACACCCTTACCGGCCCGCTCCTTGATTCGTTTTGTCTCTTCGTCGTCACTTGCATCTTGCTCATTCAAGAACTCCTCGTCGTTATTTTCTTCCTCTGCCTCGTTCTCGTCACGGCCCAGGATTTTTGTTCGAAGCTGTTCTCCACGGCGAAGCATCTCTTCCATCTCTGATCGAGTTGCCTTGTCCTTAGTGAATCCTTGCTGCACCATCGACTTGGCCCACTTGCCAGTGTTCTTGTGGCGTAAGCTCATACGCTCCTCTGCACGCTTGGCATCATGATCAGCAGCAGCCTCGTCGGAGTCCTCGTCTTGGCCTTCAACCATATCGCGTTCACGCTCGCGCTGCTTTTTGTGAATTTTGCGGTAAGTTTTGGATTTGATTTTCTTGATACGCTTGGCTTTCTGTTCTTCACGGAACATGAGTTCTCTCATCATTCTCAGTTCATTGCGACGCTTTCGAAGTTCACTAATAGACAGTGTGCTAGGTGCAAGTTGCTCGAACGTTGCCTCGCTCTTTTCATCAGCCAGCGCTGACTCCTCTAAAATTGCATTCACTCGCTTTTCCAAGCTAGTTTCTGGGTCTAATGGGGCAAAACTGCTGGGTTTGGTAAATTCTGGTGCAGGGTTGATTGGAAACTGAAGGTGTTCGGCATTCTTGTTTGCGGCAACAGTATCTTTCCACTTAGAAACCTCCTTCTTGGAGATGTCGTATGCTGCGCTACGGTCGAGTCGCTCTTGAAGACGCTTAGGAAGTGGAACTGAGAGTGGCGCAGCTTTGTCGCGGCCATCTTGCAAAAGAGATAACGAGGCTGCAGCTCGGCTGTCACTAATGGAGTTTGTAAGATCAGCCAGGCTTAGTTTACCGCTGGCACCGGTAGGCACGGAAAACTCGCCTTCAGCGACGTTGCCCATTTGCTCCAACTTATTTTTCTTGAGATTTTTGGCGGCGTTTTCTTCGGTCACAATTTCGTTATTGCTAAGATCGGAAATCATGGCGCGCAGGCTGGAAAGCTTCTCCTCATCGACATCGTCGAAATCAGCATCATCCACTGAGAGATTATCGTCGCTATCCAACTCGCTATCACTTTCATCATCAGATTCCTCTTCTTCTTCAGAACCTGAATCAGAACCTGAATCACTACTACTGCTAGCGCCGGCTTGTTCGTTGATTTTGATTTCGTTCGCTTTGGCCGTGGTTTCTCCATCGATGCCAGCCTTCATAGTCTCCTGCAGATCCTTATCGTCAAGATCCCAGACAGCCGACAAAGGTAACAACTCAGATTCGTCAATACTGCTGTATCCTTCTTCTTCTTCACTTTCTTCGATATCTTCATCGCTTTCGCCTCCTTTGCCGTTTTTCTTTTTCCAAGCCTTTCTTTTGTTCTTCCAATTCCTGCTATCCAAGATTTCTTCTTCGTCGGAGCTTCCAAAGGCTTCGTCAGAGTCAATTTCCTCGTCGTCTTCTTCAGCGACATCTTCATCTTGATCCTCCCTATCACTGGCGTCAGGGTCGACAAACGGATCATCGCTTTCACTGTCGCTTCCTTTGCGGTTTCTATTCTCAGCCTTTTCTGCAATCTCAAACGCATTCAAGGCACGCTTTTGGATTTTGGCCTTACTGGCGGCCTTAGATCGTGTCTTTTTTGCCATTTTATGAGGTGCTGAACTCTTTGAACCTTCAAGACTTCGAACGAGTTTTCCAGTCAAGTTTGAAAAATTTCAAGACCCAAAAATTTTTTTGGGAAGATCTTTTTCTCCCAGCTGGGCTAGGGTACGCCGCACGTCTTTTTCGTAAAAAATTGCTGACGTTTTGAATCTCATAATAGGCCTTCCCTGTACAGCTGGACTCGAGGAAATTAATAATAAAATTACAAGATAGAAATCGGCCTTCAATTATAAACATGTCATTCCTTACATGCTTTACATTTTCTTGTTTGAATATCTTTATGGTTTACTTATCGCGTGCTGGTGTCGAAAAAAGCACAGGGTAACAAAAATTTTAAACTCCCAAATTTTTCTGAATTTTTTTTTTCAGGTGAAAATTTCGATCTCCTCTCCGTAGGCTTCTCTCTCCAACAATTTAATACAATTCAAAAACTACCAAGATGCCTAAAGTGACAGATTCTTCTGCTAAGGTTCGACGACATAACCCACTTCATGTGGCACTTTCTGAAGCGGATGGCCGACTAAAGTCAGGAGCATATAAGAAGAAGTCCAAGGGAACTGGCGAAAACAATGACAAGGATGACGAGTATGTGGATGCAGAGACTTCCAGAAAAATTCTGCAAATGGCCAAGGAGCAGCAAAACGAAATTAATGCTGAAGAGCGTGCTGCCACTGTTGCTCAGCGTAAAGCTGCTGCCGGAAAAGGTACTTCGAAGTCGTTTGAATTCGAAGGGCTTGATGAAGAAGAAACCGTTGGCCCAAGTTACACCGGTGAAGACGACGAAGATTACGAAGATGTCAGCGACTTTGAGGAGTATGAGGAAATACAGGAAATTGAAATCGATCCTGAAGAGGAAGCCCTGTTCAGCAAGTATGTTGGCCGGGATCAGCAAGATTACGATGAAGAAGGCGAGCAGCCTACTCTAGCCGACAAGATCATGGAAAAGATTCGCATGAAGGAGGAAGCAATGAACGTTGAGGAAGAGTCTGAAGGTGAGGCCGAACCTCAGGGTGTTATGCTCCCAGAGAAGGTCATTGCTGTATACGTTAAGGTCGGTGAGCTACTTTCCAGATACAGATCCGGCAAGCTTCCTCGTGCATTCAAGATTGTTCCCACTCTGCGAAATTGGGAGGATATTCTCTATGTTACTCAGCCGGAAAGCTGGTCATCTCAAGCAGTCTACGAGGCTACAAAGCTTTTCATTTCCACTCTTTCTGCTCAACAGTCTCAAAGATTTGTCTACAGTGTCTTGCTTGATAGATTCAAGGATGAACTAGATAACAGTACTCCTCGTGCTCCCGGAAGTGGGCCTAAGACTCTTAATTATCATGTCTATCGTGCTCTAAAGAAGTCACTGTATAAGCCCGCTGCATTTTTCAAGGGTTTCCTCTTCCCGCTTGTCGAAGGCGGCTGCTCTCTTCGTGAGGCCGTTATTGCCTCGTCAATTTTGACCAAGGTTTCTGTCCCTGCATTGCACTCTGCTGCTGCCCTCATGCGTCTTGCTGAGATCGAGTCTTACTCGGGCCCTGTTTCTCTTTTCATGAAGGTTCTGCTTGACAAGAAGTATGCTCTTCCTTACAAGGTTGTGGACCAAGTCGTTCACCATTTTATCATGCGCCGCCATCCCAACCCCAACAACAAGGATGAGAACAACCTGCCGGTAATGTTCCATCAATGTTTCCTTGTATTTGCCCAGAGATACAAGAACGATATCACTGATGAGCAGAGAGAAGTTCTTCTGGAGGTCTTGAAAGTCCAGGTTCACCCTCTTATCACGCCAGAGATTCGCCGTGAGTTGATGTCTGGTTCTCCACGAACAGAAGAAGATGGCATGGAAGTTGACAAGTAGGCGGATAGCAAGTATTTCATTTCATTTTGTTTGTTTTCTCTTTCCAAAATATATAGAGTTTGCTTGGATTAAATGTATTGTTTTGATTTTGTTTGGTTGAATTTATGGCACAACTACGTTGTAAGTGAATATCTTGTGCGTTCGATTAGTTCCTACAATGCTACTTAGTTAAATGATTCTTTCCTTAAAAATATGAGAGCGGAAGGCACCATTCGATGAAGTTTAAAACTTAGAACTTCTAGAGGCTCTGAGAGTAAGAATGAATACCACGGTCTGAATTCTTGTAAGCAAGATCAGAGAAGAAAAGATCGAAGGGTCACAGAGCCGAGACTAAGATTGGGTCGTTGTATGTAGAGATTGTTATTAAAACGTTAAATAATACACGCCGACGGAGACTTCTCAGCCTGACGAGCACTGATAAGAGTATAACGTTTTCAAATAAAAAAATTTATTAGAGGTAGTACTACTGTTATTATTCTCATGTTCGCTAAAATTGGTATACTTTATTTTATTATTTATTATTATTATTATTATTTGTTATATGTCAACTGCGGTTTACGTACTCTATAGACGTTAGCAGCCAGCCACGATACCCGGGGGACCCGAGTCCATTAGCGGTGGTGCTGATTGTCTAAATGGCCTAGACTGTCTAGACGACATTTCCCCTCGAATCGGTTCTTCAAAGGGTCCCTCTGGGATCGGTGGGCGTTTGGTCAC
This sequence comes from Geotrichum fermentans, assembly GCA_030564905.1. Taxonomy (NCBI): domain Eukaryota; kingdom Fungi; phylum Ascomycota; class Dipodascomycetes; order Dipodascales; family Dipodascaceae; genus Geotrichum; species Geotrichum fermentans. Next base: position 14,397 of record JAJMAG010000371.1, read on the forward strand.
GTAGTGGTTCCAAGCTCTCTCCCGCGCAAGTCGGGCTGCCAGCCTCCTC
>JAJMAG010000372.1:0-14328 GCA_030564905.1 Geotrichum fermentans
TTGTCTTCGCTCATGTGTGTTGAGGTGAGGTGATGCAACAGACCCTTCGAGCCCTTGAAGCCACGGCCGACGACCCCCAGCCTGGTGCAGGTAACGCACGTCTGGTTTTCGGTCATAGGCAGTGCTTGTCTTTCTGATGTCGTTCTTGTCTTTCTGTTGTCTGTCTTTCAATTGCACTCTATCTAGTTCTCGAGTTCCATTACCAAGTCCATAATAATAATCAATATTCAATCAGACGTTACAGCAGGCAGCTAAAGTTAATAATCACAGAACAGCCTTAGATGGAACGGCAATTATTCGACTAATTGAAAGCTCTTAACTCTTTCCTTTACCAATATGAGATAAGTACTTGAGGTCATTACAGTGTCTGACTTTATATTGGACAGAATTCAATATTAAATCCCAAATTCGAGGTTCCTATGTTAGAAAAACACGGTATTACCTGTCAACTTCTGCCACTCCTTAAAGAGTATAAAGCAAGCCTCGAAAGATCATAACTTCCTTTCATTAGCTTTTAACAATCTAATTTGAGATCTCGTTCACATCACGAAATTACACGATTTTCTCTAGACTGGCCTAAAAGAGACCGATCCTTTTTCGCCACAGTGAAAACTTCTAGCCATTTCATTGACCTTGCCTAGGTAATTGGGAGATACATACGTTGCAAGAAAAAACGATGTGAGAAACACTTGAGCTTGTTAGATAGCGTCGTAGCTGACTTGGTCATATTCTCTTTCTGCTTCGACTCTGAAGGCTGAAATTGAAAGAGCACCATTAACCGTTCTGGGTGTCTGATATTAGCTACAACACAGTATAAATTTCTTTAGGGTTGAAATAACGCATTTATTTTTAGTGCGATAATCCTTATACACTCTGGTCCTTCATACAATTGTAATCCACTTGTCTTTCAGCATGGCGAGAAGCGTATTTCTCAGAGTTTTACGAGCCATAGCCTGAAAGTGGTCACATAATTCTTTTATCCTTTCAAACAATAGAAATTCTCATGTTTCGAAAAGTGCGTATTGGTGTCTGCGTTATCCCGAATCAAGTTTTAACTTTGTACTTTTAGGTACTATGTAACCTCAAATGCATCTAGAATTCACAAAAGCACCACGCCTGGTAAGAATGGCTAAGTATGTACATGTACATGTATGTATGCATTTCCAGGAAAGCTATGTAGCTAGTGTTTAGAAACTATGATTAGCACTTGAGCACTTGAGTAGTAGACTTGAATATATATATGTATATACAGACATTTTTATCCTAGCTTCTTAATGCATGATGGCCCGCTTTAGCATATAGGCACGTGACCTTATGGATGTGTATAGGCGATAACTCTCCAGATTGGGATTTGTCAAGGGTAGAAGTGGGTGGGTGGGGGCATCAATATCAATTAAAGGGAAGTGCTGTTTCGGGTCTATTTGTATATATATGACTGTTAGTGTGGGCACTACCCAGTAGTGAGAGGATCAGCCGTAAGCGTTACATGGAGATTAAATTCAAGGAGGTCGATGTAGACGGCTACATGTAAGAAGATAAACAACCTTACAAGCAAAACCCCACCAAAAAAGACACCGCACGAAGTGCTCTAAAGTCTAACAGATAGCGCCTCGCTGGCGTTATTGTTTAAATAGGAACTGCCAGTCACACACACACACACACACACAAGAAGCCGTGGTGAACATATGCAGTTATACAAACCAACGAGTGAGATTCATACAGTGCGATCAATTCTTGATGGCCAACTTCAGTGGCTAGCTTGCAACTGCCCTTTGTTGTGGGCGTAAATCAGTGCGTCACGTGCAAGAACATTATACCATGAAGTTTGGCTGGGCTAAGGTAAGCAACACCATAGCAGTTACATAATGCTCTCTTTTTACTGACTAATTTGTACAGAGCAAGGATTTTGGCGGCATCTGGACACGGAAACCCAAAGAGAAGATCACAAATTTCACACACAACCTTCTGTTAACTTTTCTCTTCTTCCTTCCAACCACTTTCCTTTTCACATTCACTATCACCATCCTCTTGTCATCATTGTTCAAGGTTCTCTTTAACCCTTAAACATTGAAGATTGATAGATATCTGGTATGTTTTCTGCATGTCACTCATAAAATTCCTGGCAAATCGGTCTTCGGGCATGGTTTTGTTCACACGTGTCCAACTGTCAATCTGTCCAAAGTTCGGATCCTGAAAAATTCACCCAAATCAAATAAAATCGATTTGACTTTTTACTAACCCACTACAGCAGAATAATGTCTGTCGAAGAAGCATCAGAATCGTCTCTTGCGGAGGCCCTCATGGCCAAGCACGGCGTTCAGGAAGAATCTACAGTAAAGACGGAATCACCTTCAACCGACGTTGAGGCAGTTGCTGATGAAAATAGTACCCCAACTCCCATCGCCTCCACAAACGGTACCTCTTCTAAGAAGACGCTTGATATTTCATCATACGACGCCTTTCCAACGTTAGGGGGTTCGTCGAAGGCCCCTGCCGCCGTGGGTTCGTGGGGCCCAGGTGCAGCAAAGCCTATCGCAAAGACTCTTGCTCCCCGTGCTCCCAACAAGGCTGTTGCAAAGTCTACAGTCACGGACTCTTTTTCCCTAAAGCTGGAGCAGCGTAATGCTCGTGCCAAGGTCATTCCCTCCGAAGTCCTCAGCCGTGTGCAGACCTCTAACTCTGTTAGTATTGACTGCTCCACTTCCAAGAGCAACAGAGCCTCGCATTTTATTATCAAGGGTAAGCCTGAGAATGTTCACAAAGCTCGTCGTGAGCTTCTGCGAGAGCTTTCCATCCGTGTCACAGACACTATTCAAGTTCCTGCCTCAGTCAGAGCCAATATCATTGGCCCCAAGGGTTCTAATCTTAGACCTATTATTGAGCGTAGCGGTGCTCAGATCCAAATCACAAAGAAGGAGGATACTCCAACTCAGCCCATTGACGATGATGATGAAATTGTGGTTGATGTCAAGATTGAAGGTGACCCAGAAGGCGTTGAAATTGCCAAGAAGGAAATTCTCGCTATTGTTTCTTCCCGTGTCAGAACTGCAAATATGAAGATTCAAGGTCTTCCGAGCAAGCTTTACCCCGCCCTTGCAGGTCAGAATGATGCCCAGGTGCGGAAGCTGGAACAGGAGCATGGTGTCAAGATCACTATTCCTGATCACTTCTACCTTGTTGCTAACAAAATTGAGGCTCCCATTACCATCTCTGGTGAACGCAATGCTGTCCTTGAAACCAAATCAATTTTGGAAGCGCTTGCGCAAACCATATCTGCTACTTACAGTACACTTATCAAGGCGGTTCCCAGAACTACACAACTTTTCTTGAACCCTTCTGACATTTTTACTAACACTGGTGTTATTGTGTCTCCCCTGAGCTCCGTTAATGAACTTGAGCTCTATGGGCCCGGTTCTAGTCTTGCGGCAGCTGATAGTTTTATTTCTGATACCACCAAGAATCTTCTTGCTGCTTCTTTGAATATCTCTAAGGCGCATAGCAATAATGTTGCTCATAGCAAGGCTCTAGCCACTTTTTTCAAGAGTTCAGGTTTATTGGATACTATTGAGAAGGATGAGTCTGTCATTATCTCCACTCCTTCCGCTGAGCTTCTTGCTGACCCTACCTTGACTAATGTAACCATTGATATTGTTGGAAAGAATATTGACTCAGTGAATCGTGCCAGAAAGAGTGTTGTCACTCTTGTCAATGAATACAATCCTGACCGTGTTTTGGTCGTCGACGATATTGATCCCTTTTTCCACCGATACCTCAATAATAAGAGCAAGCTGGCAACTTCTATCAAGAACGATTACTTTACCGACATTTTTGTTCCTGCTGACACCAATATTACTCGCGACATTTTGTTTGTTTATCAAGGCGACCCCAAACAGGATGATGATGACTTTGCTCCTGGCGCTTCTGAGATTAAGGCTAAGCTTGCAGATGCCAATGCGACTCTTGAGTCGATTCGCAGCAACCAGAAAGATATTACTTCTCAGGTAGTCGAGATCCCTGTTGAGTCCCACAAGTTTATTCTTGGACCTAACGGCACTACTCTGAATGCTATTCTCAAGGGCGGCGATGGTGATTCCTTTGTGACTGCCCAGTTTGGTAATGATTACACTCCTTCCGAAGCAGTTACACTTACCCCTAATTCCATTTATGTTCGTGGCCTTTCTGCTGAGGTGAAGCGCGTAGTCAAGGAATTTTATCAAGCTATTGAAGATGCAAAGAACTACGAGGTTTTGTCTTCCTACACCACTGAGTTCAAGTTCCCCGCTGAGCATATTAACAAGCTTATTGGAAAGGGAGGTGCTAATCTCAGTAAGATTCGTGAGGAATTCGGCGTCAAGGTCGATATTGACGAGGCTGGCAATGGTGTCGTTAAGGGCATCAAGAAAAATGCTGATGAAGCAAAGTCAAGGATTCTAAACCTCGGCCGTCGTCTTGCTGATGAGGTTAACATGCGTCTCAATGTTCCTAATGAGTTCCATGCTACTCTTATCGGCACTGGCGGTAAATTTGTTAAACGCCTTGAAGAGAAGTACGATGTTCGTATCAAATTTCCTAGAAATAACGACTCCGATGATGCTTCTGGCAAGGACAAGCCTGGCAAGGATGAGGTTTTGATCCGTGGACCTTCTAGAGGTGCTGCTAAGGCCAAGGAAGAGCTCATTGAGCTGTTGGACTACGAAAAGGACCATAGTCATACACAGACAGTCAGCGTCCCTATCAAAGCTCTCTCTAGAATTATTGGCAAGGCTGGTGAGTTCATCAATGATATCAAAGACACCACCAACACTCGTATTGATGTTGGCCATCAAGCTGAGAATGATAATCCCAAGGCTCTCATTCCCATCACCGTCACTGGTACCAAGACTGGTGTCAAGTCTGCCATTGAGCGTATCCAAGAGGTGGTCAAGGATATTGAAGATACCGTTACTGAGGAAATCACTGTTGATCCTAAACACCATCGCATTTTGATTGGCACTAACGGCTCTGCCATGCGTGATATCATTGCTCAGACTGGCGAGCCTTTTAACTCTCGACTTATCCAGATTCCTGTCGCTGGCAGCAATGATAGCACAATCAAGGTACATGGTAAGAAGAAGGTTGTGGCGAAAATTATCAGTATCATTCAAGGCATTGTTGCGGATCGCGAGTCTCAAGTGGAGATTAAGGTGCCTGTTCCAACTGATCGCCATGGTGCTATCATTGGCCCTGGTGGTGCCATTAAGAAGGATATTGAGACTGGCTTCAATGTCTCTATCTTTGTTCCTAAACAAGGCTCTAAGACTTCCGACGGAGAACTCGACACAAACATTCGCGTTGTCGGCAAGGCTGATGCGGTTGAGAAGGCCAAGGCCAAGATTGAGAAACTTACTGCTGATGATTTCAAGGTATCTGTTGACGTGCCAAAACAGTTCCACGCTCTGATTTCGGACCACGGATTGTTTATTCGCAAGCTACGCACTGATTTTAATGTTCGTGTTGACCATGGCCGAGCCTCATTCCCCAAGGCCACATCCATCAAGGTTCCAGCTGAGGCAATTGGGGAATCTCTCATTACTGACGAGGATGCGGAGAACATTTCAAAGTGGACCGTCATCCCTGATGAGTCTCTCTCGCAAGATAATTCTGAGACCATTCCATGGCGCCTTAAGGGCAGCGATGCTGATACTGCTAAGGCTAAGGCTCTCATTGAGAAGAGCTTGGCTAATGTCCAAGAGTACAATAGCTTAGGTTTCCTATGGCTGGCTGACCCAACACGTTACCGTCAGGTTATTGGACCCCAGGGTAGCCGTATTAACTCTATTCGTGCCAAATCAGGGTGCACGATCTTTGTACCCAAGTCGGGTGCCAAGCGTGAGGAAAATATTATTACTCTAAGAGGTTCGGAAGCGCAGCTTGAGAAGGCCAAGACTTTGATTCTGGAAAGCATTGCACGCCGTTAAGTTTGGAACTTGAAGGCTAAAAAATAAAATCAACATGATCCAAAAATATAATCTCATAATTTTGAAATGTTTGCAAATCTTTTGAAAATTCGAGAATGAAATATGGCTTTTTGTGGTGGCTGTCTATGAATAGGCCAATGAAATGGGTTTCAAGCAAAGTCTTTCCGAAGTACAGGAGTCAATAGTGGATGATTACCAGTCGAGCAAATGAGTAACTGGGATCCGTCTAAGTGATAAATAAACTGAATGGAGACAAGAGTTATAATGATCTTAAAACCTAGAATGCTAGGACATAAATTTTCTACTACAATAACCTTATTCTGGTCTAAGTTCTAACTAATTCGTCAACAAAATTCCTCTATGCTTACATTCCATAATAATAAGAGAGCTCCATCCTCGAAAGGTCTCCAAAGGAACAGCTCGCTCACCCTTTCCAGGCCGTCTACTTCTGCCTCCTGCCATGGGCACAGGAAGGAAATTGGCAACCGCATAAAATGCTTTTTCATCAGTCACCACGCCGATATTGCGAACCCCTACGTAGTCAGGAGCGCGAGTTGGATCCACGTTGGGGGACAGCTTACTATAATATTGGTCTGAATCGGAGTCGTAACCAATCTCGACTCGAAGGCCAGTAGGAGACACAAAGTTGGGGTGGAAGGGCCGCATTAGAAGGTACTCATACATGGGCGCTGACGAGTTTGCCTGGTGCGTAACGATTTGTAGATAGTTCATGGTTTTGCTTTTGTGGAACGGAGTTTCGAATGCTCGTGGATTGAATTTGTATCCGTTGAAGAGTTTTTCTTTCTTGTCCTTCTTGCTCTTTTTCTTGGGCGCGCGGGTGTACCCGAGTTTGAGGTTTGCAATTTCGTGGGCAAGTTCGTTCCTATATTTGGTTTGGGCGTTTGTGACGTCTATGGGCTCGCGAGGGATCTTTGCCTTCAATGTCTGGATATGAGCAGAGAGAGCCGACGGTTTCTGTTGGTGCAAATAGGGAGCGTTTGGGTTGTAAGATGCGTATGGGTTTTGGTATGAAGATGTATGTTGGTTATAACCTTCTAGGCCAGGCTGAAAAGCACCAGGGTATGGCGATGATTTGTGACCTAATGAATAAGGATAGCTTGTATGGACGTTAGCCTGATGATCAATACCTGGGTAAGACGTGCTTTGTGCTGGGCCGGTAGGCAGAACGGTACTAGGGTACGGTGAACGTTGGAGAGGTTCCTGGAAAGGCAAAAAAGGACTCGGTTGTGGCAGCGAGGAACCCGCAGGCTGGGTGTACAAGGGATGCGTAAAGGTAGATTCCTTTGAAGATATAGGGGCTGTTTGGTACGCACCTAGTAACGGAGACTTGTGATCTTCGAAAGTCGATTTTTCAGGAAGATATGGGCTTGTTTTCAGAATGGACTTTTTTTTAGTTGAGCCAGGCGAAGAATTAGATCTGTGAAGGCCTTGTCCTGGTACGGTAAGGTAATTTGGGTTCGGTAACGGTGAAGTAGGTCTGTAACCTGCGTATGATGTATAAGGAGCCTGTTGGAAGGGCAAAGATGCTGATTGAGGGAAGTATTCCATCTTTATTTATACAAAATTTTGAGCGGAGTATTGTTGGAGGATGGTAAGATAGATGTATTCAAATTTAGCCTTAACGGTTTTTTTTTCACCTCTTTGAAACTGCAAACACAAGGGTATTGTTTGAGATTCTCAATATTTGTCGCCTGAAAAATGTTAGTCTCACTGTTCTATTTTGAGTATTACTCTGGTCAGTAATAGGTTCTCTCATGAAGGAGGTTGGAGGAAAAAGCAGGGTGTCAGAAGAAAAAAACAGTTCAGGACACATTCTGTTACAGTGTATTTATATTTCAGAGTTGTCACCGTAACGGATTGATTCCGAGATCCCTTCACCGCAGATTGCACCAAGCATGAGAAACAGCCGTGCAGATCGTGAAGCAGTCCAGGAGAAGTATGGTCATGTGACTTGTCAGGAGCGATTGCACTGCGAGCATTGAGTGTTGATATGTGACAAGCTACATAGCACTTGAGCAGTTGCAAATCTGCATTTGAGTATCTGGGGTAGCAGTTGATCAACAATACCGTTTGGGGCGCCGGGACTGTAGATATCTCCGTGTAGATATCAAGTTGTGCACGTTCCCGTGTTGGGTGTTCAAACGCTTCCCACGTTGGTAGGCTACTATGTGGGTCTCTGATCCCTGTACTTAATCGGTTGTAAGAGGCCCACTGCGAATTCCAGGGGCAGCTGAAACCCATATATTCTGTATCGGGCACTCACAAGCCAGGGAAAAGAGGGGGGAACTACCCCGGAGGGAATTTGCTGCAAGGGAAGCTTCTCATGAATTCAAACGTTGTCCACAAAAGCTTATGTTTGTAAATTCTGAGGAAAGCATTCTCATAAGCTTTGAAGCCACCTTAACAAATTGCATGCATTGTCCATATACTCTATTAGTGGATGAACAAATAACTACATGATAACATGTAATTGCAAATCCAGACCATCAGCGCCATTGATAAACTCCAATTTTCTTGGAATTCTTAGCTGGCTGCTAAAACGCCTGCTTCAATGTTAAATTTATACAGTATGTGCATATAATAATGGTAATGAAGAAACCTGGGGATTAGAGTATTCCGTAGTGATTTCAGGTGGCATCTTTAAATTAAACACTAGTGTATCACAGGTGTTACTATTACTATCAAATATAATTTACCAGATTCTTAGCGAAGCGGACATATATTAAAAACACAGCCCAATCACTATCGTAGTGGCCTTAGGACTTAGGTGCCTTTTTGGAAAATAGCCAGTTTATTGTGTGGTGTATACATGTACAGCAAAACTATTTGAATTTTGTTCTTGTGAACCAGAATCACCTTCAACAAACTTAGCTTGTATATAAGAATTGATGTGAATTAAACGCCCACCGATTCCAGAGGGATCCTTTGATGAACCGGTTCGAGGGGAAATGTGGTCTAGACCGTCTAGGCCATTTAGACAATCAGCACCACCGCTAATAGACTCGGGTCCCCCAGGTCCCCCGGGTATCCTGGCTGGCTGCTAACGTCTATAAAGTACATAAACCGCAGTTGACATATAACAAATAATAATAATAAAAATTGTTACCAACAAACATTTGCAAGATGTAGCGACATACTGATAGGTAAACCTCGGATAGCATTTCAGATCTTTTACAGCATCTTTGAAAATAGCCATCATTGCATGTGCACATCCTTGCTAGCATTTGACCCTAAAATCTTGATATATAGGAAGTAGTATAGTAATAAACCATAGGAAAGTATAGGCATGAAACATAAAGAACTAGAAGTACAGAAATAGTGGTGCCTATCGACACCCTTATTACCAGCACTTGAGGCGTCCCAGTCCACTTCATATGCCGATTTGCAAATATCAATTTGAGCATGGGACGGCTGCTATCGAGACCGCTAGAACATCAACATGATAGCCAAGTACGATTATACTTTATTAGTGGAAGGCCTACGCACTGGGTTACGCACGCGAGCTGCTAAATGCCATCGCCACCCTCATGGCATGCTGTCAATTTGATGTGCTGACCCGTGTGAACTCGCGTCAACCGGTGAGGACAAAGAGTGTCCCACCGTCTCTATCGCTCCAATTCCTTTGTTCTGTCCGGCATCCTCGTGCCTCTCGCACTGATGCTGCAGAGCCAACCTGCCACCCAATTTTCGCTGCACCTTTGAAGCTTTAATTTGGTAGACAGTGCACATGGTCGTCGACTCGCAACCCTTCAAGTTGACGCAGATACACATGATAATGCCGCATCATCACGTATACACCATATGAAGTGCTATCTCTAACTCGCTCCGCCTCTTCTACTAAGGCAGGCCTGCGAACATTGATCCTCTTCTTCTCTTCAAAGACTTTCTTGAATGATCAACCAGTAGTTTCAAAATGTTCATTGTGGCCGTGAAACTCGAGTCTCAAACTGATGGCAATTGCCTAAAAAAGGCAGACATCAACAGCGCGGCTGACCTTGTTGTCACAACAACGCTGCGTTTGTTTACCTCCTTCTGTTTTAATTTCCCCGTGCCCAGCGGCGTGCACACAGGACAAAAAAGAAAACACAAATATCGTCAACTGCTAAGTGGAAATGAAATTCTTATTTCTTTTCTAACGCCTTCGACTCAAACTTTTGCTTCTTCTCTTCCTTGGACATTCTGCTTGTTTTTATTTACTACTTCAAAGTTGTCCTTGATTGTTTTTTCTTCCATCAATTTTTCACTCCTCCGACTCTCCCACTACTACATCATCCCAACCACTTGCTGAGATCGAACAAGATACATCCCATGTCGTTGCCATTACCGGCCGTGCTCCCCTGCTGGGTAAGAGCTGTTTACTCCTGGTCTGGAGAAGAAAAAAGTAAGCCTTTGCGTGTTTTTTCACAAAGACATATCTAACATTTACGTAGAGGACCTTGGCTTCGTTGAAGGTGACCTTATTGAGGTCCTGGATACTGGCGATGGTAACTGGTGGACAGGCAAACTCAAGCGAAACAAAGTTCTAGGCTCTTTTCCTTGCAACTTCGTCGAATATGTGTAAGTATCACGGCACTTGTGAAAAGACATGTACTGACTCTCTAGTAATCCAAGCGACTCATCCTCCCATTCAACGCTCTCGCGCTCCGGATCTCCCGGCGCAACTTCAGTTGTAGATCTCAATATTAGCGAACCTCATTCTCTAGGTCGACAACCATCTTTTAGCCCCTTTGATGAGCAGGGTGTTTTGCTTGAACGCAATTCTTCGAGATTTTCAGCTCGTAGCGGATACCAAACGCCTCCACAGTCATTCAAAACCAACTCATCAACCATTTATTCCATGTATAATGACTCCAAATCGACGCTGCAGCCTGGAGACAGAGACTCGTATTATCCCGACTTTGACAACCAGAGCTTTTTTTCCGCTGAAGGGCACTCTGTTATGGACAGCACAAGACCCTGCGAAAGCATAGGTCCTCCACCAATACCTCCTCCACATTCTGTCCCCCTCGACACAGTTCGTCGGAGAACATCAAATGATTCATACAATTCTCCAGAAAAGCATAACGTCAATTTCAATCGCACGCCGTCCCCTCTTCGCAATGCTATGGACGATGTCATGCTCAGTCTTGACAGCATGCAGTTGAAGACTCCAGTTACACCAAGACAATCACCGATCAAAGACACGACCATGGAAATGCCTACACCTTCGCCAACGAAATGGGACGTTCTTCAAAGTCCAGTTAGGGCTCTCAATTCACCAACCAAGAATCCTCCGTCAAGACCTTTGAGACCAATCTCGCTGAAAAATCCGAATAACCAAAACAGCTCGACGAAAGTCACTCAAAGTGACTCTGACGATGATGACATTCCTTTTGATCCAAACTCATATAACTGCACTTCTCCGCGTCAAAATTCGGCTCTGAATGGGTCGACAACAAGTACTATATCCAATGATCCATCAGTTTTTTCGCGCACTAACACCTACCGAAGCATATCTTCAATTAACACTAACTCACTTTCCATCATTAGCGGCAGCACAACTCCCACAACCGTCAGCAACATGAGCACCAACTCAGCTGGCAGCCTTATGCGTCGTAAAAACGAGCATTACTACAAGCGGGAGAGTGGCCAACCCGCATATATGAGCTCAGCAGAGACTCCGGTCAATCTTCCAGGACAGCAAAGAGATCAACATGCTAAATCAACAAATAGCTCACTAAAGCTGAAGAAATCCACAGGCTTTTTGAAAAAGCTTTTCGCTGATAACACTTCAAGTAACGGTAGCACAGAAAGCGGTCGATCTACCACATCCAGGGCAGAAAAGTACCGGTTGCGTCCGCAGAAATCTCAAAAGTCTCTTAAAGAGGATGCGAGTCTTAGGTCCTCTTCCAGTCTCTCTCTACGTGAGACTATTAGAAAGGTGTCTGGTAGATCTTATAGTGGCCGTACTGCATTATCTTCGATGGACCTCCGCCCCATGAAATCAAACAAAAGTATAGGTCGTGGTGAATTTCCTGATACTGCTCAATGGATTGAAATCCATCGCAATGTGCACCGCACTAACACATTGAGCAAGCATGAGAGAGAACAGCGTAAAATGAGGCCGCAAGTTGATGGGGTTCATTCTATTGAACCCATGGAGCATCTATCTCGACTCGGAGGCAACGAAACTTTGGAAGGAGGATATACTTGGAAGGACCAAAGTCTCCAATTGCAAACTCATGACTTTGCAACTGTTGACAGCAAGATCTGTAATATCAATTCTTGGCCATTTATGACTCCCTCTGAACTTGCGCGCGGTCATATTTTTAAGCGTTTTACCCATCCTCTTGATCAGCTGCGAGCAGCATTTGACTTCTGTTCAACCAAGCTCAGGTGGGAGCCGCTTATATGCGATGACGAATACGAAGAGGCAGTAGGATCGCTTAGTCGAGTCATGAAAACACGTCGTGCGACTCCTCTTGAAATTGCTTACGCGTTTAAGAATATGTGTGACGTCTTTTCCATTCGCTGTAACGTTATTGCAGGGTATCTCAAGGGTCCCGGTGAAGTCTGGCATAATCCGGGAATTCCTCGACCTAATCACTATTGGAATTCAGTGCTTGTTGAAGGGCATTGGAGAATGGTAGATGCTTCTCTTGCGAACCCTTCATTCCCGAACCGGGACACTTATTCCAAGTGTGACAAGAGGAAGCCCGAGTTTTTCTATTTCTTGACTAGACCGTGCGAACTAGTATTTACTCATGTGCCATATGACGTCCGAGACGAGCATATTGTGCCTCCTTTGTCACACGAAGTCTTAATCGCGCTCCCTGTTGCTGGCCCTGCTGCTTTCAAGTTCAATCTTGAACTGAAAAATTTCAGCACGTCGCTGACCAGAATGCAAGGTCTTGATATTGCCGAACTCACAATGGCTGTACCGCCAGATGTAGAAATTTTGGCAGAGGTAGTTGCAGGCACGTTCCCAGCTGGCTCTTCACACATGCTTCTCAATGTTGAAGGCCACGCGAAGAAACAAGCCCTTTCTCAGGCATTCTGGATTGAAGGAGAGAGGTTTTACCGCATCAAGGCTCTTCTTCCGCCATCCCATAGCCAGGGCACACTCAACATTTATGTCGGACCTCGCGGGACATTACAATCGATAACCAATAACACATTGAGTCCAGCGTACAGTGTGCCCATGATACAAGATGGAGAGAATCCAACACTCAACTTTGTTATTCGGCATCCAACACCGCATTCTGATCGCCAGGATATATACATCAATGAACCCCAATGCCAAGACCTTGTAAGCGGACACACTTATCATTTCTCCGTACAGCAGCATCCAAGCCGAGGGAACAACTTCAATGCACCTTCAGGCAAGGTGAAACTGGCAATTCAGTCTCCAAGGGGAAAAATTCTCAAGCTGAACAAAAATACGGAGGCATCAGGAAAGACACATGGGGTGTATGAAGGTACCGTTAAGTGCAATGAGCCAGGCACATGGCGTGGATTGATTTTGGCAGACAGTGGCAACGCTTGGAGTGTATATGCCGAATGGCAATGCGCTTAAATGAGCTCTGCCAGAAATCAAGTTATTTATTATGTTTTCTTCTACTTTATTTGTGTTTTTAGGATTATTTTTGTTTTTGTTTTTACTGTTTTTTCTAACAGGCTGTTAGAAGAAGAAATATGATACCAGGCGTATATTATATGAATTGATTGATACTGAATTGAAGTATTTCCGTTGATTGATGCTCTTTTTGATATTTACTGATATCAATATGCTTTATTCATTTAGTCTTGAGTCAGACGTTTTAGCAGCAGACTGAAATCCCCCCCGCCAGGAGGAACTGGCAAGAATGTACGCAGTCCGCATCAATAGAACCACGAATCCGAGAAATCCAGTCTATCGGTTACGCCCAAGAGCACCGACAGGGAAAGTATTAGGAACATTGTTTGCTGACATTCAGACTCTACCAGAGCTAATCAGAGACAGCTACTGGACCAAACGCCCTCCGTGGAAGAAGGTTAAAAAGAGGAAGAAAGAAAAAGCTTGGGCAGCCTTGTGCCTCCTCAAGCGAGCAATCCAAGACCTAGAACACAACGAATGGGACAAAGCATTTCAGCAAAGTCTCAGAGGGAGATATTATAGGACTGTCACAGGTGACCATCTGTATGACCAAGACCACCGAAACCCGCTCATATTTGTGATGAAAAATTTTGATCGAGCAATCCTCAGTCAGTTAGTTCAATTCAGGACTGGCCATGGCGAATTTGGAGAGTACTTTCAGAGACTCAAAATCACAAACCGGGACTACTTATGCGAATGCGGCATATTGGAAACGCCGCGACACATTCTTATCGA
>JAJMAG010000373.1:0-14168 GCA_030564905.1 Geotrichum fermentans
CAGACCCTTCGAGCCCTTGAAGCCACGGCCGACGACCCCCAGCCTGGTGCAGGTAACGCACGTCTGGTTTTCGGTCATAGGCAGTGCTTGTCTTTCTGATGTCGTTCTTGTCTTTCTGTTGTCTGTCTTTCAATTGCACTCTATCTAGTTCTCGAGTTCCAGTGTCGGAAAACTCAATTGAGAACACTTAAGTCTTGAATCTGGAATTATCTTGCCTTTTTTTTTACCTACATGTTGCGCGGCGGCCGTTGCCAGCCTGGAAGCTCCAGATGTCAAGTGATCGCTGAGTTAAATTTAGACAGAAGGAATTGCAAAAGGTGTCCAATAGATTCGAGTTAGCCGAACAATTTTCATAGAACTTTGAAATTGAAGCAGCCATTATTTCGTACCATCTTTTGTACCACTTATTGGTGCACAGTGTCATATAAATGTCGCTTACTAGACTGATAAGAAATGTAAAGAACTTCGAATGAAGTCAAGAGAATGTTCGCTGTGTAATAGGGTCTTATACAACCATGACTGTGTTGAAGGGTTCCTCGCTAAGAGGAAAGTCGAATGGAGCTATCGTTGGAAGCATTTGTCGTTTATTTGAGTCTAGTCTTAGCTAGTTGGTAAAGTATCATTACTATTTCGACCATTTTGCTTCAGTTTATATTATTATCAAGTGGAGAAGGACTGTTCGCCTGGATATCACAGGCCGTTATAAGCGTCCTGAGTATTGATGTGAGAAGTTTTTTTTTGGAATAACATTGAAGTGAGACTAGAGTAGTTTATTTCTAATCAGATTGCTTAGTTCCCATTTGGGCAGCTCAGCAGGGTATCATGATAGCCACTTCTCAAGACGGTATTCAAATCGACATATTTGAACGTTAGCTTTCTAGCGATGCCAGCCTCGCCTTTCTGCTTCCAAGCTGGGTCAGGAACAAGCATAATTTACAGCCGTACATTTAGTTTGCTTTCAGCCGCACCATATCCAGGGCGCAACACAGTCACTGACAAGATGACCTTCGTCATTAAAAGATTCCAGCTGGTCTATGGTTTTAGTGCAAAACAAACTTCGACGCCACCACCAGGGACGAGCTCTAAGCAGATATCGCAAGAACGCTACGCAAGGTATTTCCATCCAAAGCATTCTAGCAAGATGTCGTCTCTTCTTGTTGCGGGACGTAGATGGGCGATTGAAAGCAAGGCATGCCCTTCAATCAATAGGAGTCATCGATTCCTCAGTACTAAACTGGTCTCATGCTACAGCAAGCGGCCTACTATCCTTGCGCACCGTCCAGATGCCCACCTTACAGCATTGACTCAATACAATGGGCACCAGAGGCGATATCTTATCACAGAAATCATTCAAGCTATTTCTTCGCCTTTTGAAACTTTACAGCAACTCAAAGATACTAAAAAGATGCTGGAAGACGTTAAAGAAGACTTCTTGGAACAGTATGAATTATCGAAAATACCACGCATCACTACATTTGAACCGCTTCCTGGTTTCTTTCCGAGACCAAGAGAGACAAGGGCAATCAAGTTGGCTCTCACTACACAGCCATCATTCATGGTCATCTTTGGGAGTTCCAGTGTTGGAAAGACTGCGTTACTCAGAGAGGTATTATCCAACGTCTATGATCCTTTAGAGCCTGGGCATAAGAAGAATCCTGACTCGGAAGACGACGTGGAACCAAAGCGTCAGAAGTTCGTGGTGATGCACATAGATTTAAGGATTGCCGGGTTTGCCGACTTATCAGGGTTGGCTGTAAGACTAGCTTCACAGTTTGAACTGTTCTTCGAGACTATTATGACCACTCCCGAAGAGGATGGCATTTTCAAAACTGAGGAGGACGGTATTGAAGAAGGAATTAATTATGAACGGATTAATGCTCAGTACGCCGCGCAATATAAAGAAGCGTTCAAGGGGCACATGCTTGCGTTCAGGCAGCTTCGTAAACAACATGAAGCACGTATGGACAAAGCCGTAGCTGCAACTGGCAGCCCCGCAGGAGTGGTTACTATTGGCGACATTGCGGCAATCATGGAACGATTCCAAAGTTCATTACTTTACTACTGGCAGTTTGAAATAAATACAGAGGAAGCTAAATCAGAGAGTGAGCGTCAACGCAAGCTAGAAGCCAAAGAGAAAGAACGTATTGGATTCCTGCGAAAATCCAAGTCACGCAATGGCTTACTCGATATTCAGGCCTTGAAGGAACAGGAGGAACTTGAACGCCGTTTAAGGCGCGCCAGAAACAGATTGAAACATCCGCGAAATTCACCCACCATGAGCCAGAAAAAACGAATTCCGGTAATTCTCTTGGACGAGGCGCATCGGCTCCCTGCATTGCTCGACTCTCAAGAATGCGTGAAAGCCCTATTGGACTCCTTCCTAGTGCTCACAAAGCAAGACCGTCTGTGCCATGTCATCCACACCACGTCGGATCCGTTTTATCTTCACTGGCTCCGAGCTCTCAACATAGCCCAGCATACTAAGATTATAACACTTCAGGATTGCACCTACGAAGAGACGCATGAGTTTTACCACAAGAACCTGCTGCCAAACACAATCGAAAAGCTACCATCCCCTGGGTCTATCAAACAACGGCTACCTGAATTTGACGCTATCTGGGACATGTTTGGCGGGAGACTGGCGCATATCTCGGACTATATGGCGGAATTCATTTGCTCAGATGGGACTATATCTCCGCAGCAGTCGAGCCACTTCACTCAGGCTTACGCCAATGTCAAAATTCATCTTACCCATCACTCATTCATGACACATTCGTCAATCCCCAATGACGTGGCCAGCAGTGCTGAATTCGACTCGAAGGTTTTCTCAAATCTTATTCGTGACCTTTTGAAGTCGACAAAACATGATACTGCTGATTGCGCTTTATTACCAAAATACTCGTTGGACTACTTCAGTGTTTGTGAAAAGTATGGGTCCGACAAGATTAATGCTATAGTTACATCTCGACTCTTTGATGTGGCCTGGACCCCCTCCACCACGTCTCACTTCGAGGCTACAAACTCAGATGACAACAAAGAGTCGTTTCACCGAGAGCCTGCTAGCGCTCTCGCTCGTATTACGCCTCCACAGCTGAAAGCCATGTCTAGAGTAATTGAAAAGGCTATGGAACTGATCTTCTCAGATCAGCTTAACGACCCTACTACTCGTTAATCTTAATGTACCTCTCGATCCATAGTTAATGCATAAACCAAGCTTGATTTCTGATTACAAAAAAAAAAAAAAAAAAAAAAAAAAAAAAAAAAAAAAAAAAAAAAAAAAAAAAAAAAAAAAAAAAAAAAAAAAAAAAAAAAGGAAAAAAAAAATGAAAAAAAGAAAGAAAAAAAAAAACATAAAAAAGTTTCAACACAACTCAATTCACCTTGTGTCCTTCAAAACGCCTATCGGAGTTATTTTGAACTATTCCATAAGGCGGAAGTTGTAGCCCTTGGATGCCCGGAGAAAACTTGCCATTGCCATTACCATTTCCAGTACCATTCAATTGCTGCTGCTGCTGCGGAAACTGCTGGTGCATGGGAAAATTCATTGGAGGAGGGGGCGCGTTATAAAAATTGCCCATAGGCGGCATCATGTGTGGAGGAAGTGGAGGCATACCATTCTGGCCCGGTGGGAACTGCGGCAGCATGCCGGGTGGAGGCATGGGCATAGCTCCCATAAATGGAGGAGGAATGAAGCCAGGTGGAATACCATTGGCAGGGAATTGATCATTGGCAATTTGCTGCTGGACCCATTCAGGTGGAGGTGCACCTTGGAAATATGGGTCCATCAAAAACTGTTCTTTCTGAGGTGTTACGCTGGATTTACCCATGGAAGGTTGTGGGGTGGAGACGCCTGGAATCATGCCGCGAGGAGCAATAGGCGAATCTCGGGAAATGGCAGGGCTTCTTGACGAAATCGCAGGAGAAGCTTGGGGGATAGAATTAGGTCCAGAACTTGAGTTTGATGTTGTTCCTTTGTTCAGGAGGCTCAGGAAAAACGCATCGTCAGAAGGAGGAGCTTCAGTTTGTTCAACTGGCTTAGTTGTATCAACCGTTGGGGAAGGAGAATGTTGCTCTTCTCCAGGGTTATCACCTAGCATTGCCATTATTCTCATAAACCCCTGTCGGTCAGCCTCATTACCAGAATGTGAATCTGAGGGCGCTGGCTGAACTAAGACAGGTGAATTTGCAGAAGTAAATGAATTGACAGGCGAACCAAGATTGCTGGGGTTCTGGGGCTGGGGCTGGGGCTGTTGAGTTAATCCCGGGGGAGCAGCGCCACCTGGACTAGGTGGAGCTGAATCACCCTTGAAGAAGCGTGAGAAGCGAGAAGCACGACCCACGGCTGCAAAGTTGTTCTGATCGGCGTGGGGTGTGGTATCCCACATTCCAAAAAGTTTGTCAACAGATTTGTGTCCCACATTCAAGTCTGCTGAATCAAACATGGTGCTCTCTGGAGGGTTGACCAATGTCGGCGAGTCATCAACTGGAACATCTGAGAGCCCAGCACGTCGACGCTCATCTGCTTTCATCTTGGCTTTCCATTCTTCAAATTCTTCGATAGAATGGCCAGAAGCGGGGAGATCATCGTTGGTTTCATCTGTGGGATCCAACCACTCCGGCTCAACACTATCATCATAGGTGTTAGTGACCCTGTAGGAAGAAACGGCATCACCGCGACGTTCCCTGCCTAAAGCCTCAAACTTATCCAGCAGCTCTTTGTTATCTGAATCATTGTAGTTTTTGTTGTGGTTGCTGCTACTACTGCTGCTGTTATGGTTGCTGCCTGCATTGTTCTTATGCTGGTTGCGATTAGAAGAATTGGGCTGGTAGCCATATGGCTTCGATCCATCCCACTCTGGTGAGCTGAGGTCTTGCTGCCGAGACCTGCTGGGAGTTTGTCTGGCAGAATTCCCTCCACGCAAAGGGGTTCCATTGGTGCTATTTCTAGGAGGGGTATCGCCTCGTGACAGGGCAAATATGTTTCGTGGAGGGCCAAGATATACGTCGGAACCTTCAGTTCTATTAGTTGATCCAGAAAAGGTGTTGAAATAGGAGGTTTTCTTGGGGGCTGAAATATCAAAAGTAGTATAGGAAGAAGGAATGGTAACAAGAGGAGATTGTTGCAATATCAGTAATTGCTCTGGTGAGTATAGAAAAACTTGGCCGCTAGGGTTGAGACTATTGTTGGAGACGAACGGGGCAGATTCGGGTACAGTGCCATCTTCGACTGGAGGCTTGAGTCCAGACCCCTCAAGGGGTTGGAAGGATATGATGGATGGATCCAGTTTTGCAGGTGCGATAGCGCGATTGTTGGTTGTGGACAACAATCACTAGAGTTTGGTCGGGATTGCTGGCTAGACGGCGTTATCGAAGTTGGGGGATTGGGAAAAAGCTTGATGAAGATCAAACGACGGTTTTAAAGAAACTATAAGGACGTGACTTAGAAGCGATGATATAGAAGAAGGCGAAAGATTTTTTTTGTTAAATTTTCTGGAGTTTGAAACAGTGTGGGAGGATGGAGCTTGGCAGCGTTTCACCAGCAGCGTCTGCTGGATAGGAATTTTCCCACCATCTGTGCAGTCAGCACGCGCAGGGTAATTATGTGACTTGGTGGTGGTACCTGATTGAAAAAAAATACATTGTTACCCTGACTAAAGGCAAAAACGGGACTTGGAATTTGGGACTTGGAACTTAACTTTTGTGACTTGTGACATGTGACTTATGACTGCTTTGCTTCTCATTCCCAAACCATCAGAATCAAAACAAACAAAAAATAAAAACAAAACAGAAAAGTTGTGACTTTCAACCGCTGAACAAACTCGACCTTCACTGAATCTCAGGAATCTGACCACCAACGACGCCTGAATAGCACGAACGACCCCCAGTGCCAGTTTCCACGTCTTTTCGAACTGTAACACACCTGCCCGACTCAACGCCTGGGGCGCGAACTGGCACAGGACCATCCCATTTGGGATTTGAACAATTTACCATCTCACATATCTACCAGCGACTTTTCATTACACCCACGGAAAAACAACCAACACAATGGAGTTAGGGGACATTTTAAATACCAAGAAGGATGAGGATTATGAGTCCTCAAATTTTGTTTCTGAGTTAGGCAGCAGTGAGCTCGTCTCTATCAAAAGCCTTCATACCCCTCTAGACAATGTAAGAAGCGTCAGCCCTACCGTTACGCACTTTTCTGAGGAATCGCAAGGCAGTCTGGAGACATCACACGGTGATGAGGACGAAGAAGAATTTGGCTCTGAGTTATACGAGTATCCAGACTCTTCTGAGGAGAACTCCAACTTAGGAGACCTCCACGCCTATTCAGAGAGCCAAGCTTCAAATCACGCCAGCGGAGAAAAAACCAATTCTTCCGACTACTCGATGGATGGGACATCACACATGGATTCCGTGTTTTTTAATGGAGAAAACGCGTTTGACATTGCTAATAAGAATATCAACAGCTTGAGCGACTCAACCCCTCACAACCCGAAAAATCCAGATCTGCTCTTGCAACGCATGAAACCCATCAACAAACTGCTACCTGGTGCATCATTCCAATCTGTGGAAAACGGAAGTGCATCCACGATTACTTCGTTGGAGGTGCCATCGCCAAATGTATCAGCCATTTCGCTGGAATCTTCGAGGAGGAATAGTTCTTTGGCAGGATCAAATATGTTTGTAAAGGCTATTGAGAAAGAGCACAGTCGGATATATGGTGACAGTTCCATTCTAAACAACAATTTGCTTGGATATGATGCAGCCGTTAATGAGAATGCAAGGTCTCAAGAAAACAAGGACACTAGTAGTGGGCTAGACCTGAGCACCTCCGATGTAATTGACTTGACATCTGAAACAAACTCGCCTGAGCACAACAGTTCTTATGGCTCACATTTCATATCCAGCTCTCTGCGGATAGACGAAGAGCTTGGGCCACAGCGAAGCTTTGGGCTAAAGAAAGATTCGATTTTGGACGAACAAAGCGTGAATTCATCCTCTGCTTTGCAAGAAAATCATGCCTACGACATTTCTGAACTTGCAGATGAAACTACAACTGAAGAGCCAGAACTTCTGGATGACGATCTTCGAGAGACAAAATCGAAAGTCCTGGGCGAGGAACGTAATGAACAGCCTGATCCCATATTTGCGCCAAAAGAATATCCCACCCTTGAACCACCTTTGCCAAAGAATAAAGAAGATCTTTCCAATGAACACAGTACCGAGCGAATACATTTACACAGTAAACCCATCAAAGCCAGGAACATCAGGGACTCTATTGCTCTCAAGAAGGGCTCGCCTGAAACTACCACCATGTCAAAATCGCTTGTCCTCAGTACTCAACGGTATTCACCTGAGCAGCATCCTGAGCCACATCCCGACTTTCTTCGCCGGGCGCTATCTTCCAAAAAGGTTAGTGATGTTCGCAAACTCGCTTTCTTACAACAAGCGCATAAGCTCAATAAACCACTTACCAACGTCACGTTCTCTCCAATCAAGACAGTTAAAGAATATGAAATTGGCAGCTCTCCGTCCAGAACTACCCCTCACCCCAAATCTGTTGTAAAGCACAGACTGAATCATGGCCATCAAAGGAATGATTACTATGGTCCGGCTATCTCTGATTCGCCATCGCCGTCGCCTTCTCCATCGCTTTCTTACAATCGTGAATCAAGCTATTACAGCAAAAACGCTAGGCTCAACTCTCCATCTCCAGCAACAAACAAGTATTACAACCCTGATTCAAGTTTTAGCGAAAGCTCGTTTGCGAGTTCTTACAACACAGAATGGATTGATGTCGATAGCGAATACCCAGGTGAATATAGGCGGCGAGGCAGTAGTGCGAATAATGGTAGGTCCAATTCCCAACATTATGAAGTTAGTTTGGAAGAAGAAGAGGATGAGCAAGATGATAATATGGAGTTTCAGGTCAGGGGATTCCATAATGACCCGTCGGTGCCTTATACACTTAGTTTGTATCTACAGCTTCTTTTAAATTTTTTCCTCAGCTGCATATTCATTTACTTTTTCTATATCTTGGTGACGACTATCCGACATGATGTTGACAAGAAGGTGGAAGAGTACTCCTCGGAAATTCTTGCTGAGATGGCGGAATGTTCTAAGCAATACTTGCGCAACAACTGCATGCCTGGACGCCGCGTGCCAGCTCTTGAGAATACGTGCATTTCGTGGGAGCGTTGTATGAACCGTGATCCCACGGTCGTTGGACGCGCACGTGTCTCTGCCGAAACGTTTTCCGAAATCATCAATAGCTTCATCAAACCGCTGACACTTAAGACATGGGCTGTAATTGGTGGACTAATGGTTGCTTCGTTTGTGTTCTCGAACGCTGCGTTTGCAATGTTTCGATCGAACCAGCACTCGTACTTTCAAGGTGGCCATGGATCAAATGTGCCACCACAAGGGTATCCGCCGCCACCACCGCCACCACCATTTACACCAGGAGCTTATCCGCCACATACTATGCCATACGCTGGTGGCTATTATACACCAATGCTGAGGATCCCTGGGACGACAGGAAAGAAAAGCACGAGTCGCAAATACAGGCGAGGTGCATATGTTTCACCAACGGAACACAAGAGTGTTAGCCAGAGCGAGCGGAAGCGGTCATCTCGCCGTGCCTAAAGGCAGAACATCTTATGCTACAACCATTAATTTTTTTTGTCTTCATCCCTCAATTTTCGATAGGATTTTTGTTCCTTCCTTTTTTTTCAAGATTTTGTGTCAATTAATTACCGATTACTTATTATACTCAAGCCTTGGCTCCATAAACCTGTGAATCCAAGCCAATTATACTTCAACTTGCAACTTGTAATAAGCCTATATTTCAATACTATCAGAAATTAATAGCCACTCTAATTTCCATATTATTCACCAGGAAAGCTTAATTTAAATTGGTCCTGTCAGCAGCCATGCTGCGATTAATAGTACTAGGTAAGATAGAGATTCATCCATATAGTCGCAATACAAACGGAGATACACACTAAGCAGAAGGTCTCCAAGGACTTTCAACAAAAACATTCCAAGTAACCGGGGTGTTGAAGCTCTTAACAGAGATTGACAAAACAGCAATTTTCTCGACCCAACTCAAAAACGAGGCTTTCGACTTTCGACCAGTAATCCGATACTATTATCCGTCAGTTGCCATTCCAAATCACCGGAAAGCCGGAGGGATTCGTAAATATAACGCTTGACTCCGTACTCCCTATTACCTTTTGCAACCAAAGCAATATAGATCGCTTGCCCTGGCATTGGGTCGGCAGCGTCATTCTGAAAAAAACAAACGGCCACTAAAGAAGTTCAAAATAAAGAGGGGAGTTTAGGAAGTAGGACAAGTTGTGTTCAGAATCACACTCTTCAGCAACGCACAGGAAGATTAAGGCAGGCAGGAAGACTTTTGCGAACGTGTCGCCGTTCTGTCAATGGAACCGGGGATATGACCATAGTGTATACGTGCTGTAGAAGCCCCTCCTCGGTCTGAGTGTTTTTGGAGAATTCATTTGTTTAACTTGTAGGGAACTCCAAGGACAGAGAGGGAAACAGAGACCTTGACACCATTGAGTGTTACTCCAGAGTAGAGTGCGATGCCGTCATACAGTACATAGGAGCGCAATATAAGCTGGCAAGATTTCAATGAATTATAGATGGCAAGTGCGGGACAATTAAAGGAGACAGATCTTTGTGATGATGCTTTGAATAAGAAGAACAGCTGGATAAAATGCTCTAAATGTTTTTTTTAAAAGGGTTCATCATTCTTATGATGCACTGTCATTTACAGTTGCGTTGCCATGCGGGGCCATAATTCATTGTAGGAGAATCTTTTGAGAGAAGGAATCGCGCTTTCCATAAAAAAAGATTTGGTACCAAGCATCAAAACAAAACTCAAGCCCTGGCAATATTCAGTCATAGCAAGGATATGCAAGGGCTGAGTAGCAACTGCGCAGCTTGGAATATGGGCGTTGGTCCGTTCTCTGGCCTCTTCGTGTGCGGTTTGTGTGTTTCAGGAATTCGATTTCGAATAAAGCGACCACATAGTCTTGGAGAGCGTGGTTTCATTTCTCCTCGATCTTGTTTCGCAACCGTCAACTCATTCATCTCTGCTTCTCTGAAGAAACTCAATTGCTCAAATTATTAAGGGGTAAGCACGTTTTCGATGGCTTCTCATCTTGCTGCGTTGATCCCCACTATCGCTGCTTTCGTTTAACTCAATGATGTCCAAGAAGCTACGAGAAGACTTCAAGATTCGTTCAAGATCTAAGAGGCGAAGTGCTAACTAAAAGTGGGCGTCAAGCTTTTATCGAGGCCAAAGGGCGAAGTCAAAATGCTGTATAGCATTGAGCACTCGAAAATAGGAGTAAGTTCAAGGTGTGACGTAGTCCAAGAGCGCAGCAGGGCGCTGTAAGCTGTATTGTGCTAAAACTAGAAGAACTAAGTTCCTATGTGTTTGCCGGCGATGAGATATTCGAACAGTGAACGAGGGTTCTCAGTGCCGTCGAGGTCTTCATCATGGCTGTTCATGCATGCAGAGTGGCGCTGTGCATAGATTTTAGTTGGTCACTTCACAGTAAAATTCATCCGCAGCAGTGCTTGTAGCTCGATAATTAAAATCACTGCCATATATATTCCTTTCCATCAACCACTTAATTCCTCTCTTCTGCACGCCCTCCTCGCCCTCTTGACTCTCTTCAAGTTGCCAGCTACTTTTTCGGCGACATTCACGTTTCCAGTACCGTTCATTAGACTAATCGCAAAATTGTCGACCGCATATGCACCGCTAGATGGCTCTGCACCTACTGGTGCCGTGGGATTTGCCAACCCAACGATTGATCGCTCAGTCCCGAGCCGCAAAAAGGGATTTCTACGTCGCTTCATCCCTACGACTAAGTGGGCACGGTGGTATCTACTATCCTCTATTGTCTTCAATGCTGCCATCATTTCCCTGGAGTCTGTCATTTTTGCATGGTTCGCAAGGCAGAATGAGGACTACTACTATGCTGACTCTTCTAATGATCACGACACGCCGGGCGAAGGAGAACGACTGATGCAAACATTGCCTGTGTACCTTGCGCTTTTTCTCGTGGCAGGCGTTTACCAGATTCTGGTCACTCTTTGGGCACTCTTTCAAAGAAACATGACACAACTTGTATTTCTTCTCCTCTTCTCTGCTGCCATGTTGATTTATTCTGGTGTCCAGTATAATCAAATGCAAAATTTGAAATATTATGTCGATAATGAAAATCATGGCCTCTCCGATGAGCTCATCTACCGACTTCTTATTTCTGTGCCCTGCATCATTGGCCTTGAACTCATGATTCAAGCGTTCCTTACTTATAAACTCTACCAAGAGTTCAACTGGATCATTTTCAAGGATCTGGGCGCTGGACTCCGTCTGAAATCTGCTCTCCGTGACTACCTAATGTTTGAGAGTATAATAACCTTTGACTTTTTCCTCTTCATAGGTTTCTCGCTCCAGTTTATCATAGTTGTTCTGCACGACAACCACACTATTGAATTTGCACTCACCATTGCCGTGCTCCCAGTTTCGCTTTTAATTTTAGCACTTGCCATTATCAGCGTGCGCAAAGAACTACGCGTTGGTGTTTACGTCTTTATTTTTCTCTGTTTCCCTTCGCTGGCTTACTTCTTTTTCAAGCTAATCCGCTTATATACGGTAAAAGATGCCGCAAAGAAATACTACTACAACCTTGCGAAAAAGTCATTGACTCTCTTTGCTATTTTGACGATTATCTTTTTAATTGCGAC
This sequence comes from Geotrichum fermentans, assembly GCA_030564905.1. Lineage (NCBI taxonomy): Eukaryota > Fungi > Ascomycota > Dipodascomycetes > Dipodascales > Dipodascaceae > Geotrichum > Geotrichum fermentans. The sequence continues at coordinate 11,788 of JAJMAG010000373.1, forward strand.
CATATTTTGCGCGATTAGATGTTTGCGAAATTTTGGAATCGGCCTCAAGGACCGACATCGCCGTGACTTCAACGACGAAAATTCAGACAAGGCTTTGTTTTTGGAGACAATGTCTAGTCAAACAGGCAGTTCCCAGGACCCAAATTTTGGGCGCATGATGATTGACTAGTAGTTAGTAGGCGGCGTGCATTTAGCTGACTCTTTCAGTATTGTTTGTATTTATTTATTATTTGTATTTGTATTTAGTTTAAGCTTGAATTACTATGCTACTGTAGTATGGGTCTTCATTTTACCCACGTTCCATCGTAGATCATGTATGTAAGGCTAAGCTTCAGCGATTGATATTTGTTGTCAAGACCTATCGCAAGACTGGCCGAAAGCTCGTGATCAAATGTGGGTACTGGAATTAAATATTGTTAAGCGAAGAAGTTTAATTTACGCACCTACAACATGATGCCCGCAAAGTACCTACGGTGTGTACTAGTAATTCGAAGTTCTAGGACAACGGGCTTTGCTTCTTTTTTTAGCTTCAAATGTTCTTTGAAAAAAGGAGAATGCACACAGTAACCGTTGCTCACGTCAACCTTCCCAATGAGACGCCGTGACAGTTGTACAAAAAATAATCAATCTTCTTGCACTTTCAATCTCTCTATAGTAAAATATTGAGGTCAACGAGCGCGCTGTAATAAAATAACCTACTTTGGAAGGAAGAAAAAAGGTATCGACACCAGCCGGATTTGAACCGACGCGGGAGAACCCAACAGATAGCCTATAAATATTCAAGTCTGTCGCCTTAACCACTCGGCCATAGTGTCACTTTTTATTTTTGTAAGAAAGCCGGATGGCTTTCTGCATGGTACAGGAGATAGGAGGACCGATGGCAAGGGCCGACGGGAACGACCCGGGCAGCAACCAAAAAAGCAAAAATATGGAAATTGACGACAACGCGAATTTGAAAGAACGAGAGGTTGAAGCTGTTAGACAAGAGGTAGATCCTCCTGTCCCTGACGAGCCTGACCCTCCTGAAGAAGAGATACAGGAAGTAGAGATGGAAAGTGGCGAGAATCAAGATAATAACAAGACGAACGAAAACAACAAAAAAGCCGGAAAAAAGCATAATAAAACCGACAAAACCGATGAAACTGGAGAAAATAAAGATGGAGTAACTAAGCGATCGTCTGACGTCTTTAAGTTCGATGAGGAGAGAACTTTTAAGCATGGAGGACACAAACAAGCCGAAATGCTTGAGACGATCAAAATGCTGCACGATGCCATTCAAAACGCCAGTGCAGGATATCGCGAACTAAAGGAAGAAAATGCGGGCATGAAAAAGGAGCTAAAGGAAGTTAAGGAGAACTTTAAAAAGGAGCTTGAAGCCAAAGACAGGAAGCTTAACGCAATGGCTCAAACCATTGATACCCTCGATAAGCGCACGAAGGAGATGAAAATTTTTCTCGATGAGTCACATGACCATGCTGATATCATTGAGACAATGAAAGTACAAGTCGGAGACTTTGGAAAGGAATTAACCAGGTTTAACGAACAGCAAACGAAGTTTACAGAGTCCAGATTGAATGAGGCAGCTAAGGAGCTAGAGGCCAAGTTCAAAAATGATTTTTCAGTAATGAAGATTGTACAGCAGCGAGTGCAAGAGGATGAAAAGGAATTGAAAGCCCTCGGCAAGAAGGTTAATAAGGTATCGAATATTGGAGTAGAAAATCAGACTGAAATTAAAAAGGCTAAGATGGAGGCCAGAAATGCCTCTAGTCAAGTTCACGCGGCAACTAAGCAAAACGCATGGAAAACCCAAGAAGCCAAGAATAAAACTGCCCTCAACAAGATTCGACAAGAACAGGAAAAGGAAAGTAAGATGGCAGAAAAGAACAAAACACACACTGTATATGTTCGAGTTGTAGACACTGAAGCTGGTTACGACTTGAGCGAAATAGGCTCTAAGATTGACAAATTGCATGGTGAGGGTACTGTTAAGTACTGTGACAGAACTCGCTCGGGTCATATCAAGATCCATCTCACAAAACAGGAAGTCGTAGAAGATGCTCATACTTGGATTGAAAAGATTAACGCTAACTTCACAGTCTTAGATGTTGGCGACTGGTATAAGGGAGTCATTTACGGAGTTCCCAATCGCTACTCAGTTGAAAAGATCAGAGATAAGGTTGAGAGCGACAACAAAGTTAAACTCAAAATGGAACCCCACATTTTAAAAGATAGCCCTGCAGGCAAGACGGTAATGTTGTGTTTCGACAAAGCGGAAGACTATGTCAAATGCAGCGAAGGCGGTGTGTTCATTAACTATGAAAAGTTCGGCATGCGGCTATACAGACAGAGAACCAGAGAGGAGATTCTGGCTTACAACAAGA
>JAJMAG010000374.1:0-14164 GCA_030564905.1 Geotrichum fermentans
ACCCCAAAGTCGCCCCCCATGCGCGCCCACATCTCCAAGACCATCAAGCACGCCACAGGCAGCGGCAGCGGCTCCCACACCCCGATACCCCTGCCGGCCCCCGTCACCCTCTCCTTCCGCATCGAGTCTCCCCCCCTCGTCCTCTATGGCAAGCCAACCGATTCCTCGGGCGCCCTGCTCTCCGGCATCTTCACCACGCACGTCCACGAGCAGTCCTTCCCCCTCAAGCGCGTACACATGGCCATTGAGCAGATTGTCAAAACAATCAAGCCCCACTCCGGAACCTGCCCCAATTGTCTCAACCGCACCACAGAGCTCTGCAGATGGGAAGTCCTCCAGCAACCCGCAGACCTGCCGCAAGCCGCGCACGCTTATCCGTTCTCGCATCTCATCCCAGGATCAGTGCCTGCCCAGACCGAAAACGCAGTGTTTTCCGTCGAGTACAAACTCATTGCTGTCGCCGTCCCCGACAATGACAAGCACTCCATCATGGACCCCAACAAGCCAGGCCACAAAATGAAGTTTGCAGACTTTGTACTCACCCTCCCCCTCAGCATCAAGCGAAGCATCATTAGAGGCCCGGATAAAAACTCGGTTAGAGTTTTCCCGCCTACGGAGATCGTGGCTAACGTTACAATCCCGTCCAGCGTCTTCCCAGACTCCTCGTTCCCACTCGAGATGCTCGTCGAGGGCATCTCCGCACACTCCGATGACCCAAACGCCCGCCAAACTAGATGGCGCCTGCGTAAAGTCTCCTGGCGCATTGATGAGGAGTGTAAAATTAGAACATTCCGCTGCCCGGCTCACTCGCACGTCCCCCTCAACAAGTACACTGCAGCGGGAAGCCGCAGTTCCTCAAGAAGCTCCTCCGCAACGCGTCAGGCCGCACGTCACTCGTCCCCTATGGTTACTCCCATGACTGGGCCCTCGAGAGTAGCATCATCCCCGTCACTACTTGCAGCAAATAACAACACAGCGACGCCGCGGAGATCTCCAGCAACGACCCCTGCCACTGCCGCGTCCTCTCCCTCCATGACGCCTATCCAGGAGCCCACCGAACCTCCTCCACCTCCACTGGAGGAATTCTTCATTGAGGATCTGCGCACAGTAGCCAACTCTGAGCTCAAAAGCGGCTGGAAGACCGATTTCTCCGACAAGGGCAAGGTCGAGCTACTGGCCAACATTAGCACAGCCATGTCCAAAGTCGCCTGTGATATCGAGGACCCGACTTTTGGCCTCTATGCGTCCCATGTGCTTGTGATGGAACTCGTGGTAGGGTCTGAAACAGTAGTCCTAACAGGCAAGAATGCCACACCGCAAGTCATGCCAACAGGCAATGCGCGTGTGCTTCGAATGCAGTTCAAGGTGACCATGACCGAAAGAAGTGGGCTGGGCATTTCGTGGGACGACGAGGTCCCGCCGACGTACGCAGACGTGCCCATGAGCCCACCTGAATATGACGTGGTGGGATCCGGAAACGCGCGACGCCCAGTGCTAGAGGATGTGAGTTTAGATGGCCTGGGACTGAGCCCAATGGTGCACCCTAGTCCTAGTCCAAGTCCAGGGCCTAGCCGGATTGGCGCAGGCGCTAGCCCAGTACCGGGCAGAGCCCCGCATGGCCGCATCAACGAAAACATCAGCCTGAACCAGGCCACTAGTGCAAACGCAAGCCCCCGCTTGGGGCCTCGTTCCAGCAGCTCGTCGTCCCGATCAGGCGCCGTCAGTTTGAGCCAGATGCTGAGCCCGAGACTAGGACCAACAAGCAGCCGGGCGTCATTGCGTGCAAGTGCCGACGAGGAGCAGCGACCTAGTAACTGAAGTGAACTGCATAGACAGGCATTGTAGAAGCCGCTCGTCCGTTGCTTTTTTTATTTATTTTATATTTTATAGATGTTTCCCTAAAAGACTTGTGAGTACCTTAGGATGGATGGAGATATAGATCATCATCATGTAAAAGTTGCTTCCTACTGCTAATGGCAAGATGAACCAGATCAAGAGCCGTGCTAGATTGGCGTTGAATATTGCATGTCTTTTTTCAGTAGATTGTAGTTACTCACGCCACCGCTTGGGGTCTCGCCCTTAGTGGAGCTGTGGGTCATGAACCTACTTGTTTGCTAGTTGAGAACTCTGTCTGCGTGTGCGACTCAGGCCTTTGTTCCGGCGCGAGGCTTCTGGCCGTTGTATGGCTGCATGGCTCAAACTCTGATAACCTTCGCAGCCGCGCGCGATAGAGATGCCGCTGAACGCTTGAGACCACGCTGTGAGTCGCTGGCCATGGTTCACTGAGTCCAGTAGCACAAGTAACACCTCGTTCTCTGCTCTGCGTTTCCTCGCTATCAATCGCCATAGGCCTGCGTCGCCTCTTGGGCACTCGCCGTTGGGACGTCGGCCCCGCCGCCCATTATCTTGTCGGGCCCGCGGCGAGACCTGCGGGACGCCGCGTTCACTGCTTCAACGACAAACGAACACGCCGACCGGCGGCGGGGCCCAAGGCCGTGCCCGAGTGCTCGCGTGCCGGGGCTCATGAGCCCTCGCGTTGCCTATCATGGAGATAATCGCAGTATGGGAACCTTATATATAGAAAGCCTCCTTAGGGAGAGGCAGATTTTCCTTCCCTTCTCACTTTTCTTATCACTGAAATTTTCTCCACCCAACTTTCTCTCTCCACACACCAAACACGCACACAACAACTCGCCATGTCTGACCCCATCCTCCTCCCCCAGACCAACCAGCTCAAGGGCCTGTACAGCATCATCCGCGATCGCAACACCAACCGCAGCGACTTTATCTTCTACGCGGACCGCATCATCCGCCTGCTGGTCGAGGAGGGCCTCAACCAGCTGCCTGTCTCGCCCATCGAGATCGACACGCCCACGGGCTCGGTGTACTCGGGTGTCAAGTTCCAGGGCAAGATCTGCGGCGTGTCCATCATGCGTGCCGGCGAGTCGATGGAGCAGGGCCTGCGCGACTGCTGCCGGTCCGTGCGCATTGGCAAGATCCTGATCCAGCGCGACGAGGAGACGGCGCAGCCCAAGCTGTTCTACGACAAGCTGCCGGCCGACATTGCGCAGCGCTACGTGTTCCTGCTGGACCCGATGCTGGCGACCGGCGGCTCGGCCGCCATGGCCGTCGACGTGCTGATCCAGAAGGGCGTCCCCCAGGACCGCATCATGTTCCTCAACCTGCTCGCCGCCCCCGAGGGCATCAAGCTGTTCAGAGAGAAGTTCCCGCAGGTGAAGATCATCACGGGTGCCATTGACGAGAAACTGGATGACAAGAAGTACATTTATCCGGGCCTGGGCGACTTTGGAGACAGATACTACTGCATCTAAAAAAAAATAAACATGTTATAGGGTCATTTAGCTATGAATCAAGTTCGCATTTATGGAGTAGCTTAGCAATCAAGCAGTAGCTTTGAGAAGAGTGTTAATCCCTTGTAAGTGGCGAGGTAGCTGGCTTTATCGTTCTCACCATGTAGGATGGTCCAGCATCGGGTATTGTGTCAATTCCAGACGTCTCTTCTCGCTCTACTTAATAGTAAACCACTTATCTAGAATCTCTTCCAAGGTCAGCGGGTCGTCAGTTGAACCTCTCACCGGTGTACTTGTAATCCCTGGTTCTGATCCCGTTGCTGTAGACTTCCTCACTCCCTTTCTCGGTTTCTGCTCCAGCACCGTCGCCTTTGCCGCAGAAGGCTCTGGCAAAAGATCCAACGTGAGGTTAGTATTCCCGACCGCATCAAGGGCATCTCCAAATATAAACTCCTTTTCTCTCTGCCAAACACATTCAGTCACCTTGTAAAAGACGTTGCTGAGGCTGTGCGCATTGAACGTGCTCGATCCGTGGTACCATGCAGTGTTTCGCATATACGATACAAGACCCCAGACAATATTAGTGGACGCGGGCCCACGGGCGTAGAGATGTGTGATCAAGTCGGACACGGTGTTGATGAACACGATTTCGACGCTATCGGTGAAAGTTTCAGTCATGGCGGCGCAATGGGTGCGATGCCAGTCCTGGGGCAGCTCGGCAAGAAACTCAGTACGCGACCCCAAATAGTACAGTTTAATGGGCAGAGAGTTTGTAGCAACTGCTGCGTTCTCTGCAAGGCCCTCTATCAGGGCGTGGAGGGCACCAGAAACATACACTGGTCGCATGAAGAGAATCAGTGGGATCGGAGGGTAGAAAAAAAGGCAATTCGGGGACTCGAGCAACAAGCGCAACGCAATAGGCAGGTGCACCGCGTTAGCGAAGGGCAACAAGGCAGGTACTGGCAGACACCAGGGCGCTCGAGTTGACGTTCCTAAATGAAACTGCTGCCAGGCAAATGGCCAAGGTCGTCGAGTTTTTCAAAAGTCGCCTAGATGAAACGCCATGAGCAACCCCTACCCACAGCAAAATGGCACCGTGGACTTTCCTCACGAGCATTCAGCTTCTCCTGTGGTCGAGGTCCGCTGCTATTAAATCAAGCTCGGCGGCCGCTCCTGTTTTGTTTTTCTCATCACGAACATTTGAATCCTTGCCCGCCGTGTAAGATTTTGAAGTTTTAAAACCCTGTGGTTTTCTTTCATCCTGTTTTTTTTTTTTATATATTTTATTTTATTCTTTATATTTCTGTTTAATTCCCAGCCCTTTTGTTTCACTCCCGCCCAACAGCGACTTTCACAACTCGCCAATTTATCTTTCGCCACTCTTTGCCTCCACCAAGAACCTCAAACAAGACTTGCTCTCGTTTTCGACGCAAGACTACTTTTCATTTATTTGCTGCGGAGCAGTAAGCTTAGCATCCATCCCAAAACCCCCCTCTACATTTCTGCCCTCCGGCTCTCCTTCGCCATGCCCAACTCCAGCCAACACAATAGAACCGACTACCCACAGGCTACAGGCGAAACTAGCCATCGAGTGGATCAAGATCTGGCCATGTCGGACTCTGACGGCACTCTGCCATCATTTGCAAATGAGTCTGGCCCCACAACCAACCTTAATCAAAGCATTGGATCTCTGAGAGATGTCGAAATGTGCGAAGATAATAACAAGTCTATCTCTTCGACGCCCTCAAGCAGTAGGAAGCAAACTCTACATGATGATGATGATCTATATCTCCATCCTTCCTCCTCGAAACGAAACCAGCAAGGCTCTGGTGAGAACAAACAAGATGACAACGAGGACATGGCCTCCTCATTACGGCAAGCTAGAAAAACTAGAGATGATTATACTGATAATGACGGGGATGAGGACGAGAATGATGAAGATTATCAAGCCAGCCATTCTCACGAAGATGACGACGACGACGACGATGACGAGGTAGATGAGGACGAAGAAGAGGAAGAGGGCGACGAAGAAGAGGAAGAAGAGGAAGGCGAGAATCCCTTTCGCACTGCTCAGTCTCTTCTCCAGCATTTCCAGGACCCCTTTGGCTCCATGTCACAAATCATCAACGACATGTCCAACCGCATCTCTCCTTGTCTTGACGCCATTTCCCAGCGCGAAGACCTCACAATGGTCATGGTTGGCCTGCAAGAGATTGCTGAAATCATTCTCATGACAAACGAAGAATCCCTCGTTGAGAGTCTGCCCACTCCAAAGTTCCTTGACATTCTGGCTAATTTAATGGTCGATCCTTTGTTTGAGGACAACGTTGAAATCTTACTGATGGCATGCCGTTGTTTATGTAACCTCCTCGACGCCAACCCTTCGTCTTTAGATAAGCACAGCTATACCCGCATTGTCCAAGTCCTGTGCCAAAAGTTATTTGAAATTCAATACATTGACATTGCTGAACAGGCCCTAACAGTAAGTACAATGGCTATTAGTAACTGCAAGAAAAGCTAACATGCCAGGCTCTTAACAAGATATCACGCCGACAAACCAACTCCATCATTGAATGCGGTGGCTTGTCCGCATCCCTGACCTATCTAGATTTCTTCTCAATCCCGACGCAGCGCATTGCGACCGAAATAGCGTCCAACTGCTGCGCTTCTATTTCCGTCAACCACTTTTCCCTTCTCAAAGATATCATCCCCCGCTTTGAAACCATTCTACTTAGTCATGACCCCGAAACCGTCAAGAACATTTCCAACTGCGTGTGTGGAATTGTTGAATCCTTCCAATCCCATTCTGAAAAGGTCCAAGAACTCATAACCCCCACCATAAGCAAACACCTCCTCTGTTTCCTGAACCCAGATGTCGCCGTCAGCAACGACCTAAAACCCAAAATCATCAAGTCCATTGCAGCCATTGTCAAAATCTCTCCTGAACTCACGGGAATTGCCATCAAAGAAAAGCTCGGTGACCAGCTGTATCAAATCCTGACAAAACATGCTCCTGCTTTTGACGATAACGACGAAGATGCAATGATGCTTGAAAAGGACAGTAATGCTATTGTTCAGGCACTCATCTACGTCCCCAAAGACATACTCAACAACTCCCTCAACATCTTCTCGCAAGTCTTTCCAAGCGTATCCATTGACGACAACGCCGCTTTCTGTGGGCCCTACAAAGTCATGTTCTCGTCGGAGGCTCAAAGAGCCAAGGACAACAAACGAATCCAAGTCCTGAACTCAGAACCAGAGGTCTTGATTCATTTTTCGAAAATTACCATCTCCCTTCTAATTGACGTTTACTCTTCGTCAGTAGATGTATCCATTCGCCGCATTTCCCTAGGAACCATTATCAAAATCATTTCGGCCCTACCATCCGATACCCTACAAAAGGTAGTCGAATCTTTGGAACTATCATTGCTACTCAGCTCGATATTCTCACAGCGGGATAACCCATCGTTGGTGGTTGGCGCATTAGAGATTGGCCAAATTCTGCTGGAAAAAGTCCCAGAGGTCTATGTTTCTTCATTTTTCAGAGGCGGCATTATAAACGAAGTCAAGAGTATTTTGGAGACCGAGCAAAAACGGCTCGATGAAAAGCAAGCTCAGAGCTCCAAAGTGTATGCAGTCCTGGCGGCTGATAATCATGAAAGTGAGGGTGAGGATGAGAACGGGAACAATGATGACGATGATGAAGGCGACAACAATGACGATGATGACAATGACGATGAAGAAGACGAGGAAGAAGACGAGCATGCTGACGACTCTGACATGGCTGATAATAGCGAGGAAGACACCATTGAACCGGGCAGCAGTAGCAAGATCAAAATGTACTTTTTTGATTCAGATCTGTCGGAGGTCATTATATCTGATGCTAAAGCATTCCTTGAAAGCTACGACGCCAAAATGATTGCCACCGGCTCTGGAGAAGCTATGCAAAAGGATTTGGATGACTTAATTTCTCTCTCAAAGAGTTTCATCAACGATAGAGAGCATCTACAGCAGCATTTCGCCACTTTTGCTGACGAACTGAATCGAGTTTGCGAATTCGAACTACTGAGTTCTCACATTTTGCGCTCGGTGCTGGATGCGCTCACCACTGGCACGGAGGAGCAAATTGCACATGCTAGAAAAGCCTTCTTGCTGGGTTTCTTCAAGGATGGCCATGTCAAGCCATTTGAACGTTTACTGGAGCGCCTTGCGGAGCTTTTGAGTAGGTTTGAAAAGTTCGAGGTGATCTCCTCAGACCCGTTCAGCCTCCATTCCTCACCGGCAAGTCTTGCGCGCCAGCTGCGTATTAACTTGATGCCTGAGGACAATGACATGAAGAAAAAAGTCAAACCCATTACAATTTCTATCCAGGCCATTGCCACTTTCAACGCCGTGGATGAATTCTTCAAGCACAAGATCAGCGTCGAGCGTCTACAATCAACGGCATTTGGGTCGAGAATCTTGGACAATGGGTTGGGAAACATTTTCACTTCTCTTTTGGAATCCGCGGATTCAGAAGCCGAAACTGCAACCTCCTCTAGAAACTCACCTGCTCTACCAAAACCTAAATCTGCTAAATCTTCACCAGGTCCCGGAAAATCAACCGATAGCCATATGGATGAGGATGATGAAGAAGAGGAAGAAGTTGAAGTTGACGAAGAAGTAGAGCCTGCTGAGACTGAAGACAAGGAAGAATTCAGCCTGCAAGGACCCGCATCGTATGACTGGCATCTTGAGTTCTACCTCGACGGCGAACATATGCCTCAAGACTCCACCATCTATGGATCTATCTACAGGTACCTTCAAGCCAAGGAGGAAGCTAAGCGCGCGAATGGCGAAACTCCAAACAAAAATTTTGCATCCAGCATTTGGACGACCGCCTACAAGGTCACGTTCAAGAAATGTTCTGGCCCCAAGTCCACCTTCAAAGAGCCTGTTATTGAAGCAGAAGACCTGAATCCGCAGGTCGACGTGCCTGCCTCTTTCGGATCGAACGAGTCCATTGCAGTCGTTGTGAGACTGCTGAGTGTTCTTTTCGGAATTAACAGCAGTATCCCTGAAATGTTTGGCGCAGACAGCATGATTAGGCCGTTGGCCACCACTAAATTTCTGAGTTCAAAGCTCACTGCCAAGCTCAATCGTCAGCTGGAAGAGCCGCTTGTTGTTGTGGGCGGTATTCTTCCTGATTGGACAGTAGATGCCACTCGACTCTATCCTTTCCTATTCCCATTTGAGACAAGACATTTGTTCCTGCAATCTACGTCGTTTGGATACTCCAGGCTCATTTACAAGTGGCAATCGCAAGCCAACAACCCTAGCCGACAACGCGATGGTAGCTGGGATGATCGTCGCGATGCTGGTCCCAGGCCCATGGGTAGACTTATGCGACAGAAAGTACGGATTTCCCGCAACCACATTCTGCAAAGTGCCATAAAGGTGATGGATCTCTATGGATTTTCGCCGTATGTCCTAGAAGTCGAGTTCTTTGATGATGTTGGCACCGGTCTTGGCCCTACACTTGAGTTCTACGCAACAGTGTCTAAACAGTTTACACGCAAGAAGCTGCGTATTTGGCGCGATGATAACCAGGATCCCAAGAGTTCCTATGTCTTTAGTCCGCAAGGCTTATTCCCTCTTCCTTATGCCCCCGAGTTCTTTGATACAAAGTCTGGAGCCAAGGTGCTACATTTCTTCAAGTCTTTGGGCACTTTCATTGCGCGGTCCATGCTAGATTCACGGATCATTGATATTAATTTCAATCCCGTGTTCTTTAGATTGGCCATGGCGAATAGCATGTCTGATTCTACAATAGGCACAGTACATTTGGTGGATAAACATCTCGGCAAGTCCTTAGCCATGCTCCAGAAGTTTGTGGATCTGAAGACCGCAGCCCCTCCCGGTACTGACGTGAACCGGATAGAAGTTGATGGTGCAACGCTTGAAGATTTGTCGTTGGACTTTACATACCCGGGTCTACCTGACCGCCTGCTGACGGAAAATGGTGGAAATGTGGCCGTCACCATGGACAACGTCGAAAAATACATTGCTGGCATCATTGACCTCACTCTTGGCTTTGGTGTCAGCACTCAAATCAACGCTTTCCGCGAAGGTTTCTCCCAAGTCTTTCCGTTTGCTGCGCTGCATGCCTTCAACCCTGAAGAGCTCGTGGTCCTTTGTGGTCAAGGCGAAAACGACTGGTCCTTCGATACGCTCATGGCCTCTGCCAAGGCCGATCATGGCTACAGCATGGATAGCCGCGTTGTGCGTGACTTGTTTTCCATCATGAGCGAGTTTACGCGGGAAGAGCAAAAGCTCTTTTTGCAATTCCTGACGGGCTCGCCCAACCTCCCCATTGGCGGATTTAAGGCGCTGAACCCTCCTTTCACCATTGTGTGCCGCCAGAGCGAATCGCCGCTTACCCCGGATGACTACCTGCCCACGGTCATGACGTGCGTCAACTACTTCAAGCTGCCGAATTACACGACGAAGGAGATTCTAAAGGAGCGCATCAAGGTTGCCGTCATGGAGGGCTCCGGCTCGTTCTTGTTGAGTTGAGTTGAGAGTATGCCTTTACATGAAAGGAAAAAGATTTTATATATAAGAAAGAAGGCTTTGAAAAAAATTAATAAAAAAAGAAAGTAAAATGAGACTAGTATTGTAAAGTAAGATTATAAGCAAGAGAAACACAAGAGGTTTGTTTAGAGTAAGTGGAGTAAAAGTGACTAAGAATCAACAATTTTGGGCAAAGTTCAAATTCAGTTTATTGTTTAGTTTTGTAAATTTTTCAACGTTGCATGATGCATTTTTTTTTTTTTTGTTTTTCGGTTCTTGTTTTTTTTTTTGTCTTGCCGTTCAGCCGTGCAACGGTTTTCAGCCGCCCCCCATGCATCGAAAAAAATTCGTGTGTCCATGCAGAATGGATGCCAGGCTTCTGAGCGTATAAAAAAAAATTTTTTCAGCCAACAACTTGAACCGACCAACTACTTTACAGTTAAAGACCAGCAGGCAGCAAAAACAAAGCCCTACGGGGGGCTCGAACCCCCAACCTTGAGATAACTAGGTATCTAAGAGTCTCACGCTCTACCGATTGAGCTAGCAAGGCATTTTTTGAGCTTCAAAATTTAGTGGTTTAGATCTTGTATAGTTATGCTAATAGCAAGAATTGAACTAAATGGCGGCGCTCCTTGAAAAAGCTTTGTATGAGGAAGAAAAGGGGTGCGGAGGTTATACTCTAGGGGGGTGTTTATACAGAAGTTTGCAGTTACTCTAACAAGGGACGAGGACTCTCAGTGAGTTTGGGAATAGTTAAGGCGCAATTGGGGTGCAGGTGATAGCAGTGATTTAGCAAGATGGCCAACCTAACCTTCTGGGGCCGTTCACTCAAGGGTTTTTTTTTTCACAATTCACCCGCGTGGCTGTTGGTTTCCTTTTGTGCTGATTTCTGTAATTTCAGACACCCGGGAAATAGACCAGCACCGTCGCAACACTTGAACCAACCAACAAATTTTCGGTTGAACTTGAACTTATCTGTATCAGACAAATATTGGCCCAGGCATTGAAGCAAGTTTCGCTTCATGTTGATATAGTTTAGGGTGTGTTTGTCTGTTTTTTGAGGAAAAAAAAAAACGTCATCCGTTTGTCGTTCCTAACGATTATTCATAAGGGATATAAGTTTACAAAAGAGATGTTAGTGAAACATAAAATTCTATCTACCTAGACTTGGGGGCCACTAGATGTTGAGTGCATTACGAAGAAGGGCACGGAACTAATATAATATCTCAGCAGTAGTTGCCGAAGAGTCAGGCAAGTAGGTGAGCAGGTCTAAGAACGGAGTCAGTAAAGAGTTTTGGAGTACGATCTACCGAAGTAGTTCTACCAGAACAGAAAGGCCAAGTCGAGAAGGAGGGAGAAATTGCACTGGAGAAGAAGAGAGAGAACACTGCACCAGCAAAACTTCTAGTATTTTTTGTGGAACTACTAATGCAAATGAAGAAGCCGTAAGGCATTATTCAAGACAGACAGAAAGAAGTCAAATAAACTATTATACTAACACATTGTGCCGCGGTCTAGTTCGAACGATACCTTGGATTCCAATCCTCCAATTCGCTTATAACACATTAAAGAAAACTGACGAAAAATAACTTGTGAGAGAAACAAACCAAGGCCAAATATCATCCATTTATTGTTTTTGTTGTCTTTTTGATGATTTTTCAAATTTTCAAAAAAAAATTATTGGTCTTCTAAGAAAAGGTTCAGCCGTGCAACGGTTTCAGCCGTCCCATCAAAAAAAATTTTAAGTGTCCATGCAGAATGGATGCCAGGCTTCTGAGCATATGAAAAAATTTTCAATCAACAACCAACGAACTACTTTTTACAGTTAAAGACCAACGGGCAGCAAAAACGAAGCCCTACGGGGGGCTCGAACCCCCAACCTTGAGATAACTAGGTATCTAAGAGTCTCACGCTCTACCGATTGAGCTAGCAAGGCATTTTTTTGTGCTTCAAAATTTACTGTTTAAGATCTTGTATAGTTATGCTAATAGCACGAATTGAACTAAATGGCGGTGCGTCTCAAATAAGCTCTTAAAGGAGGAGGAAAGGTGCGGAGAGGTTATATCTTTGGATTTTAGATTACACAGGGGTTTGCTGTTACTCTAACAAGGGACGAGGACTCTCAGCGATTTCGGGTACAGTTGGGGCGTGATTGTGGTGCAGGTTAAAGACGTGATTTGCAACTAATGCTTGATACACAGCACGAGACGTCTGTTATATTCCAAATGAGTGATAAATCAAAGGCAGAGAACAATTCGATTGAAGTGGAGTTCCCAGACTGAAAAGTCTACCTCAATACCACTGAGTGTAAGCCAGTGTTACCCATTGTGTCTATTACCCATTTTCTATCTACGTTGTCAAACGCACCGTGTATATACATGTACATGTACATTACCATGGCGCGGGTCTCTTACTTTGTAGTTTTCACATGATGTGTAAGTTCCAAGACGGCACCTGTTGCGCAGTATGCTTTTCTTTCAAACTTTTTCAGCAGCCAGATGTCTCTCGTCAAATGGACCAGTCTTTTCTGTACAATTTTTCCAATCACTTTTCCTGGGATGTTCAGCAATTCTATCGGCTTATGAGCTTTTGGCATTGAGCAAGTCTTCTTCCCCGGCTTCCTGATAAACAACTACAGTGCTTGTCTCCATATTCTTTGGTGAGTCACAAACTCGACGCACGCTTGAAGGAACTTAAAGAAACTCGCCTTAGAGTATTTATTGCTCCACGTTTGTATTGACATATTTCGTGTAACTTGGGATAGTTATGGTGCTTTTGTTCGATTTGGGCTGTCCCAGAGGTTAAGAACTAACCAAGTTTTAGCTTAGCTTATGTTCTATGTATTAAATTTTGTCTATAAATATAGGGGCAGCCCCTTTATTAATAGGAATCAATCCACTTGAATCGAATGACCTTCACACCCACTATACATGGACGTTGACACTCCCGACTATCTCCTGAGCTTGTGGCGTTGGTCCTTGGTACGTTTGCAATTGCCTCTTCTATTTAAATTTGGTTTATTCATTTGTTTTGTAAATTCCAGGCTTTTTTTGCTTTGTTTTGTTTTCGTTCGTTGTATTTACTATCTTTTTCGATGAATAGTTTTCTTGATGTTTGATTTTACTCCATCAGTGCCACTGACGTACTCCGGTTCCCGGAGATCTTAACTGGCTACAAGTGTCCAATGAATATGAAACCCATAATTGGCATGTAACAAGAATAATAATGTTCCAAAACTTTTTTTTCAGCCGTGTAACGGTTTTCAGCTGCTCCATCTAAAAAAAAATTGTGTATGTTTTCCCAACTGGGCCATGCAGGAGAGGGTGCCAGTCCTCTATAGGAGTGTACGTAACAAAAAAAATTTTCAATTAACAAACAACTAACTACTTTTCACAGTCAAAGACCAAAGGGCAGCAAAAACGAAGCCCTACGGGGGGCTCGAACCCCCAACCTTGAGATAACTAGGTATCTAAGAGTCTCACGCTCTACCGATTGAGCTAGCAAGGCATTTTTTTGTGCTGTAAGAAAGCCGGAGGGCTTTCTGCATGGTACAGGAGATAAGAGGACCGATGGCAAGGGCCGTCGGGAACGACCCGGGCCTTGCGCGTACAAGAGTTTTGAGAACGACGGTGATGAAAGTAAGAAGATAAAATTTAACGTGAATTTGTACTATGTTTCGCTGGTGAAGAAAATAAAAGAAGCTATGGAGGATAAACTAACATATATATACTTGGGATGAACTTGAGGTGACAAGATGAATTAGCCTGAATAAGATTAACGCAGTGTAATCGTTGAAGGCGTTGCGTGACCGGATTGAAGGATGCTCCAGTGAAGCAAGATTAGAGCGAGATTATGAGCCGGGTAAAAATAGTTAAGATGACGTGACTCGAAGAGGAGCACAGTAAGACAAACAAGCAGGCATTCAACGAGGGGAAGTAATAGTCGGAGGAGTAATTAAGCGAGGCCGACGTAGTGCAAGATTCTTAAGAAGGTTAAGAACGAATAGGAATCAGTAACGCAGAAGAACGGATAAGGAATGCATGAGTGAGGAAGTAAGACGGCGAGGCGAAGCCGAGCATAATAGAAGTAATCACAAGACTAAAAGAAGATGGATAAGACAAGCGGACCAGTCGACAGAAGTGAACGGAGAGGAAGACAGTACTCTTGAGAAGGTGTTCTTGAAGAAGAACTCGATAGACTGGACGAAGCATCGTCAAGAATAATAACGACTGTCAGATATCATGAGAGGCATTGATAAGGAAGTCAGATCTTCGATCTGACTGAACAGAACGCCAGGTGAA
>JAJMAG010000375.1:0-14063 GCA_030564905.1 Geotrichum fermentans
GTGACCAAACGCCCACCGATCCCAGAGGGACCCTTTGAAGAACCGATTCGAGGGGAAATGTCGTCTAGACAGTCTAGGCCATTTAGACAATCAGCACCACCGCTAATGGACTCGGGTCCCCCGGGTATCCTGGCTGGCTGCTAACGTCTATAGAGTACGTAAACCGCAGTTGACATATAACAAATAATAATAATAAAAACTCGAATCACAAATGCTGAAACAACAAACAGAGCAAGTCTATAAATAAGGAGAAACAATGACCAAAGGGTCGTACACAGATCAGTAATAAATAGAAAAGAAAAGTGGCATCAGAGATTTAGACAAACAGAGCAAAGCTTGACACAACGGTGGCTACAAAGAGGAGCGAAACAGTCCTGGATCCATTCTTTCCGAGGCAGCCGTTGGACTGAGTACTTGAGGAAGAAGATGAAGATGCAGATGCAGACGAAGATGCAGATGTAGATGAAGAAGAAGGCGAGGAAGAAGTGGACGGGGAGCTGCTAACACTGCTCGCAGAAGTGTCGTTGTTCACAAGCACGTAGGTCGCGTCGGGTGTCACCTCCGTAGCCCCTACGGACTTGTTCGCAAACCCGACCACCTGCTTGTCCATGTTATAGACCGAATACACGTTCTTGAGAAACACATCGCCCAGAATCATGCGGTCGTTGTCAAACTGAATGCCCTGGATATTGCTGAGGCAAAGCCCGGCTTCCTTGTTGTAGCTCCCACCCACGTAGTCCTTGGGATCCACAGACCATTCCACGCCAGACGCAAATGAAAACGACAGCGAAAGCGAGGTGTTGCAGGGAATCACAAAGTTGCTGCCGTCTGTTTGAGATCCACTGATAAATCCGTGCACCTTGAGTGCGTCGCTCGGCGACATGATTAGCAGCGTTGTACCTGTGTCGATAATGGCAGTCCGGCTGCTACCCCCAAAGTCAACTGCTTCTCCGTTCACCTTTGTCGTGTTTATGGCTAGTTCCCAAAACAATGAGTCGGCCACAACCGGCTCATAATGAATGTCTCCTGTGTACTTGGACTCGTCAAGCCCGCCCAGTGTAAAGCTGCCCTCGTCAGACTTGTCTTCTCCGCGGCCCAGGTTGATTCCAAACACACGGTCTTCAATTAATCCTTGTTTTTTCAGGGTGTTGACGAGCCCTGGAAAGTTCTCTGGGTCCTTGTCGCCGAAGGGGATGCCCATGATGCCGTCAATTGGGAAATCCGCAAAGCTACTGTCGATATTGTTGGCGAGGCCAAAATGCTGCGGGCTCTGGAACCCGGCGAATGCCAGCACATCGACGGCAATCTCGCCTGACACGGACCCGCTGGTGTATGCGATTGAAAAGTTGGACCCCGTGAGTTCTGACGTGCTGGATGTGGAGGGATCGAAACTTGTGTGCTTGGCGCACTCGGCAGTTGTACAGGAGTTGCTGTAGACCCAGGTATAAAACGAGCCTGTGTCGACAATCAGGTTAAACGTCGTTGCATTTGCGCCATTCTCCAGTGTTCCGATTTTAGCTTCAATGTAATATGAAATGTCATGACCGTCCTGGTCAACCAATGCGGTTCCCTCGGTTCCATTCGACGCAGAAGTAGAAGAAAGAGCCAGCTTAGCATCTCCCAATGCGTCTTCAACCAGCATCATCGTATCATGCCGCAAATATAGCAGGTCTCTTTTGCTCTTCTTTTCGGTCGTTTTGAGTGGGAAAGTCCGTGAAGTGCCGACATTGTTATTGGCTGACCTTTCGGCGACCAGAGGCACAGGAGTAGGCACAGCGTGGGCCACTAGAGCCAATAGCGCTATAGCCCAGACCAACAAACTGAGCATGATGCCAAAGAATAGGTACTAGAAACCTGTTTGTTTACAGTAGAAGAAGGAAAAGAAAGAGAAGGGAGCTTTTCTAAAAAATAGTTCGTTCAATCGGCAGCCGGCGTTTTTTTTTCATTCAAGGGGCTATTGTTGTTTGGATATATCGCCCACTTAGGCGAATCCGTCAATCTAAATAATCTGCAGATGAGCAGGTTGTCCACCTCTTTAGCGCGTAAAACTGAGCAACTTCACCAAGACGCTAAGCACGCGTTACCTCCAATATCTCAGTCTCATTTTTTTGTATGATGCGGTACATTAGCGGTTTGCGCGTTTTCAATTGATGCTGTTTGCCATGGCGTATTAAGAAACCTTCTGAAACTCAGAACTCCCGTGAATTGGGACGTAGTGAGTACGGGCTGGGGGCGCGACGCGAGCGCCATCCCTCCAGAGTTTTGT
This sequence comes from Geotrichum fermentans, assembly GCA_030564905.1. NCBI lineage: Eukaryota > Fungi > Ascomycota > Dipodascomycetes > Dipodascales > Dipodascaceae > Geotrichum > Geotrichum fermentans. The sequence goes on from JAJMAG010000375.1 coordinate 2,267, forward strand.
TCGCTTCTCATATAAAGTTTCGGCAGATGCCTTTGATACATTTGCAAAATACATACATGAAAGTGCCTTTACTTGCGACTCCTGCGCTAAAGGAGGCCAGTCGAATAGCGAATTTCAGTTAAAGACATACATTGTACTACACATTTGCAGGTCAAGCAATTAATGCACAGCTCTCTGTCAGGCTCCATCAGGCTTTACCAAGTACTAGTAACTCGCAACGCGATTCATACTATCAAGATTCAAATCACCTAAGAGACCGGTCGAGGCAGATCGTAATCAGATTAATCAAAAATATACAAAAACTTTGAAGCTCGAGTTTGTGGTGTTCCGCTGTTCACCGCAACAGTGCCTGTAGTGTACGCTGAAATGGAGTTTAATCGACGAGCTATCGCTTTCGATTCAGCGTATTTATTTCATACTTTCGGCAAGACCTGCTTGGGTGGAGTGAGCTCGTGGCTATCAACCTTCAGATGTTTTCCATGAAAGGTGTAGACCTAAATATGGCCGAACTTGTCTCATTGTTTAAAATACTTCATCAACAGCGTTCCTACTCGCAATGCTTTGAGCAAACAAAATGTAGTACAGTTATACCAGTTGCGACTGCCAGAATGAGAAGACTTATTTCCGTGGGCGCCGGCAGCACTTGGCTGCCTCACCTGACAATCTTTAGCGGTTCCATACGTGTGCACATGAAAGATATAGAAATGTCTTTCGCCAGATTGATTACTGAATTCCAGATTAGTGAATGCCTACAAGCAAAATGTGCTGAAGGGAGACGATCCTTCAGTCTTCAATTCCTTTGCCAACTTGGTATCATTATGATACAACGGGTGTACAATTACTTTCTTCAGTATTAATTAACAAAAAGCATATACTTGATACTTAAACTACATGCTGTCAATTCGACCAACCTTGTATCTTTCGTCGTCGTAGAATATGCGAGAGTAGTCGGCTTCAGCAGTTCATGACTTGTCAGCTTGGAGATGCTTAGGCCAGAACGTGCCCTTCGTGTACTCAAACTCTTCCCACGCGCTCGGTTTCATCTCAACCGAGTAGCCAGGCCGCTTCGGGGTCACGACAAATCCATCCTTTACCGTGGCGGGCTCAATAAAGTGCACGTGTAAGTGGTTCACATACTCCAACAGCGACTTCTCACCCGCAACACACAAGAAGTCAATCGTCGAAATGTGCTGCGTGTACTCAGGCAGACCCACGCCGCCCGAATGCGGCACAACGGGGAGGTTGTACTTCTTGGCAAGTAGCAAGACGGCAATGACCTCATTGAGGCCGCCGAGACGGCAGGAGTCGACTTGCACAATGTCGATCGCGCCGGAGGTGATGAATTGCTTGAACATGACACGGTTTTGGCACATCTCGCCAGTGGCCACTTTGATGCCGTCCGCGAGGAGCGCTTTCTTGATGGCAAGATGTCCCAAGACATCGTCGGGCGAGGTGGGCTCCTCGATGAACCAGGGTCGGAATTGGGCGAGAGCCTTTACGTAGTCGATCGCCTCAGGGACGGACCAAACTTGATTGGCATCAATCATCAAAACGTACTTTGGATCATACCCAATTACATCGCGCGCCATCGCGAGTCGTCGTTTATCGTCTTCAAGCGAGCCGCCAACCTTGAACTTGAAGTGTGTGAAGCCGTCGTCGATGCTTTCTTGAAGAAGACGCTTGACTTTTTCATCAGAGTAGCCTAGCCAGCCAGCAGACGTAGTGTAGATTGGCACGGCCTGGTTTTGCTCTGCCAGCTTGATGCGGTCTGCTTTGCCCTTCTCCGCTGATTTCAGTATGTCCAGCGCCTCAGCCGGCGTGATCGCGTCGGTCAGATACCGGAAGTCGACGCAGTCAACAATCTCTTCAGGTGTCATGTCTGCCACCAGTCTCCAGACTGGCTTTCCCTCGCTTTTGGCCCACAGATCCCAAACGGCGTTGATGGATGCGCCAAGGGCCAGATGGATTACACCCTTTTCTGGGCCGATCCATCTCAGCTGCTCGTCCCCAACAAGTTCTTTCCACGTGCTGCCAATGCTTTTAGTCAAGCCTTCAAGGGTTCTACCTACAAGCTTTTCACCAAAATACTTGATTGCGTCACAGACTATATCGTTTCCGCGGCCTATGGTGAATGTCATTCCGTGACCCTGCAGCTTGGCGTCGTCAGTGTAGAGGATGACGTACGCAGCCGAGTAGTCGCAGATTTTGTTCATAGCATCGGAACCAGTCCTGTCAAGAGATGTCTAGTAAAAGTTTATCGACCGCGTTAGTCCAGTCCTGAGAAATGCCTTGTTTATTCACTCACCGGAAATCTAATGTCCTTCGTTTCAAAGTGAGTAATCGTAACCATTGTTCAATCGATTGTATAATTTTGCGAGGTTGTTCTCTTCAATGTTTGCTGGAGAGGTTGAAGAAGGAATAGCAACGTGTTTTATATCGCTGCCTCAGCCTACTGCCGTGGGTGGTGGAAGCAATTTACATTTCATGGTACGAGCTGAAATCTGGGGAATCCATTACGTGGGGGTTGCCCCCACGTAAACTCAGCCTAATGAACGCCAGCGACATGGGTGTGAGTTGAGAGTTGTGATTCAGCCCCCCATACTTTCATTGAATTAAATATAAATTAAATTCACGGCTGAATAGTATGCAGTAAGTATCATCAGTGACCCCCATGTCTATGACTGCTGTAACGAATTTACATCTCTGGTTAAATAAACTTGTTACTTCTTAGTTGATCTTAATTACCTCAATCACCGGCAAACCATAATACATGTCACAAGCCGAATCATAGCGTGAACCTAGTAACCCCCCACAGGGTACGGCGATCACGCATGTTCACTTTGAAGCTTGTTTGAACATTTAAGAACATTTGAACTTTGAAATTCACGCAAACATTGATCTCTTTTCTTCCTACCGTTTTTGATTTAATAGTCGGTTGAGAAGCCAAAAATGCACATACCCGCGAACGGCTATCAAGGGTACTGGATACTCAACTTGTACAAGTAAGATTACCATTAAGAAGGTATAGCTGAAAAGGCGGGCATGAATAACACTTTGCACAGTACATACTTCAGTGAAAATTCCTCAACGTCTTGTATACTTCTTACACATCAATTGAAATTTTTAACACTGCATCAGACATTTTAGTGGATATCGAGATGTTTTCTGGAATTACATTTACGCACTAGTTTTATTGTTGACGATGGGCTGGTTGAGAAATACTACGATGCTGGGATTTAGGAATGTGGGAGGAAGCCACTGCAGAGACAACCCTCTGAAAATTCTAAAAAGGAAGACAGAGAAATTGAAAGACATAGCATTCTCGAAAACAAGTCTCATCTTTGATGCTTTGCTCAAAGGTCTCATGGTAAAGAGATCCAAGGGAAAGCCGTCTTGTAGTAAGGGGGGAACTGTTATCTACAGGTACACCGAACAGACTCCAGCACTACCAACGAACCTCAATTTATGGGGATCTCAGTTGGGGGCTGCAACGTCTTATACAGCATTAGTTGATTTGAGAAAAAAGTAAGAATTTTAAATAAAAAATGAAAGACTGAATTTTTTTTATAAAAGTTTTGTATTATTTAATTTTTTTGGCTTTGGCAAGCACCAATGCTCGCCAAAAGGGTTTTGTTGAATTATTCAAGTTTTTTTGTAAAGGTTTTGAAGATTTCAGTTGGCCATTATCCGGTTTCCATTTGGCTCAACATGAGAGAAAGATAGGTGAATGGGTGAAGAAGAAGGCTCAGGCCTTTTCAGTCTCGCTGAGCAGCTCAACATCAACCTTGGTCCAGTTTTCCTTCTCTGTCTTGACTTTGAAAGTGACTTGAAGCAGGCCACTAGGGAGCAAAGTGGACTTGACAGAGTCCTCCTCGATAGTTGCACCAGAAAGCGAAACGGTGCGAGAAAACTGGCCAGCGTACTGCTCGGTGTGGACAACCGTCTCAGTAGCAGCATCGTGAATCTCGGGTTGCTTGCCAGAGATGACAAGTGTAACAGGAGAAGACACAAAAACGTCAACAGCAGAAGTGGTTTCAGTGTTGGCTTGCAATCCGGGCAAAGATACCAGGACCTTGTATTGATTATCAGAAGCCTTGATAACGGTCAAAGGAGGTGCAAAGGGGCGTTGTAGGTCAGCCTCAACTTCAACAGCCGTGGGGTCTTGGGGAGGGCCGAACATGAAAGGTTTCTTAGCACAACGCATTCCATGACCGCCAAATCCTCCACGACCACCAAAGCCTCCGCGACCACCAAAGCCTCCACGGCCGCCAAATCTGCCGTGGCGGCCAAATCCTTTGCAATGGCCAAATTCATGGAAGGGGGGAGGGGGAGGGAAGTCCTCGCCGCTGTCAGTGTCCATTGATTCACCAGGGGGAGGAGGAGGGGGGAAAGGGCCCGAAGGTCTACCATGACCATGCATCGCGAATCCAGGGCCACCAAATCCTCCGCGACCGCCAAAATGTCCATGGTGTCCAAATCCACGGCCACCAAATCTACCAAGGCCTCCAAATGGACCACCAGGACCGCCGGGGCCACCGGGGCCACCAGGACCACCAGGACCACCAAAATGGGCAGGGCCATGCTCACCAAATGGGCCAAATCCAGGAGGAGGTGGAGGGCCTCCAAAGCCACCCATGCCATGCTTCATGTCACCAAAGGGGGGCATAGGGCCGCAATGTCTAGCGTGCTTTCCATGCTTTCTGCGTTCACGGCCATGCGCCTTATGCGAGCGCATGCCATGACGTCCAAGATCCCAGCCAAGAGGGAGAGGTTCAGGAGTGTTTTCTCCCTCAGTCTCGGTAAGTTCCTCCTCGGTCACTTCAACATACACGTCAAAGTCATTCTCGTCTCCCTCACCAGAAAGCCAGATTTCGTTGTGGCCGGAGGGCTCACGAGCATCAGGAGGGGGAGGGGGAGGAGGATAAGGAAAACCATAAGGGGAGTGGCGACCATGAGCGCCAAGGTGACGACGTCCATGGCAACCTCCACGACCACCACGGCCAGTCTCGCCAAAAGCACGACGTTCAGGACGACCATGATGGTGAGGTCTGGGATGAGAGAATTGGGCATACATCGTTGGTTGAATTTGTTCGATTAAGTTAAATAGGACAAATTGATTTCAAAATATCACAGACAGATATCACAAACAAATAGTAAAAAATAAAGACAAAAGAGATGGAAACAAGTGTTTCAAATAAAAGAGAAGATGATGTTGATAGAGAAGGAAAAAAAAGAAGATAGAATGAAGGAAATGAAGCCTCCTTTTATACTTTTTTTGGCGTAGTAGCTGGGATTAGGTGGCGGTTTTTGAAGCGCCGCATTTTGAGTTTCTGACGTTAGGATGACGTGAAGAACTTTGGCTTAGCCTCAGAGGCGCCATAGTAGTAACATTTGAATGTTTGACTTCTGCCCATTCAAAAGCTAGACAGCGTTTGTCGACGGCAAATTAATAGCCTGGACTTACGTACCACAAGTCCGGCCCGAATGATTCGTTCCGGCGGCGGCGCCTTGGAGGAAAGTTACTATGGAGTTATGGTTGAGTAGAGAATCACGTGCATTTTACACAGCCTTGCTTTTTTTATTTTTGGTATCAGCACGTGACCTGTCCGAGATAAGAAGTTAGTATCACAAACAAAAAGGAGTAACGTTCAAGGGTTATATGCTAGACAATTCAAAAGCATGTGCATCTGCCAAATAAGCCTTACAACTTGCAATCGCTTGAATTGCGGAAAAAGGGGAAAATTGTTTATATGTATATTAGTATTATTATTATTTGAAGAAAATTATAGTAAGTAATTTTGGTGGCTTCATCAATCATGGTTATGGTGGTTGGTGGTCATCAAACATTATAAGCAGCGTAAAGGAGTGTAAATGAGAGGGAAAAGAACGAAAAAAAATTGAAGACAAAAGGTCCAAAAAATATCAAGGCAGTCCCAATATAATTGGAATCATTCGGGCACAGAAAGCCAAATCGAATTTGCCCTAATATTTTCCTTGGAAAATATACTGGAGTGCTTTTTACACCTGGGCGGCAGCATGAGCAGCAGCGTCGGCGGCGGTCTCACCAGAATGTCTGTCGAGAACACCTTCCTTGGACTCGGCAACCTTTTCTGCAGGAAGAGGGTTGCAAGCACCGTGTCTGTGGAAGACAGGAGACTCACAGGTTGCAAAGTTACGCTTGACGAAATCTTGGTTGCGGGAGAAGTAAAGAAGGGTGGAGCTGACAGCAACAAAGTAGAGCACATCCAAAACACCGTAAAATACAACTTCAGAGTCGGGCTGGATGACATTACCACCCTCGGAAAGAGCCCAGCAGACAGGATAAAGAACCAAGAGAAGAACAGAGGAGCAAGCAATGGTCAATCCATTTCTTAGAACACCGTTGCGCTCAGCAGCCCGTCTGAAGGGGAACAGGAAGTTGTAAGAAACCAAAAGGAATCCAACACAAGCGAAGGTGAAGTAACCCCATTTGTAGGTAGAAACAATGACAGAGCCAATTAGCAGTGTGAGAACAGTGACCCACTGGCAGGCGATGGTGAAAAGAGCAGTTGCCCAACCGACACCAACATAGGAGGCAAAGTTAAGGAAGACACAAGGGAAGGAGAGGAACCAAGCGACGTATCGAGAGTAAAAGACCTGTCTAACACCGGTACGCGTGGATTGATGGGCAACAGTGATATGGCTGAATTCCGCCTTGACACCAGCCCAACCAAGATCCGAAGCCATGGTGAAGTAGGCAATAGACATGATAAAAACTCCAAGTGCACAGAGGTAGTGGAAAATACGCTCAGTGCGTCCCTTAGTGTATGCGACGCCCAATGAACCCAGGAAGCAGACTATCATCACCGCGAAAGCGGCCCAAAGCCAATCCGAACCATGCGAAGTGATGTGGAAGTCAAGTCCAGTGGGATCATTGATATCAACAGCACTGTTTCTGATGAAAAGGTCGGCCATTATAAATTAAAGTTGAAAGTTTGAGAGTTTGAAAGTAGATATGAGTTAGTTGTAATTGATTGCAGTTGTGATTGTGTGTGAATAAGAATCTTCAAAAGCTAGAAACGTCTTCATATTTATATGAAATCTCCAAGCTCTCTTGAATGAGAACTCGTTCTCGAAGGTCAAAGAGAAATCACCATTTGTTACGTAAAAAAAGCACGAGCTCGACGAGACAGCAAAATGACCCCAGGATTTTCCCTGAGATCGAGAAGTATCACCTGTTTCCTTGAGGAAAAAAAAAACAAAAGGATGAACACAAATTAGCTTAAAGAAACGTTCCAGACTCTGAAGTCATGAGATAGTTACATTTAGTGACAGACTTACTGCTACGATCCGCAAATTGATGCTCCAGAATATGTACGCACTTAGTCTCGAGGAGAATTTGCCGCGAATCCTCTTCCTTGATGGTTTCAATCGCAGGGCTGGCTAAACAACATACCTTCAAATTAATGTTATGAAAAAGCACTGGCTTCAATTGACACGATGGCTCTTTTGAATTCATTCAATGCCCATGAATTTACCATGTAGCTCACGCAAAGCCGGAATAAGGTTGACACTTTGACGTTGTCTCTCCTGGATTTTCATTTTTGGGTTCCGATATGGTACTTGGCACCTACCGCCAAAAACCGAAGATCCTAACGGTCAACTGGTGGGTTTGGCCTGTTCACACCATTTTTTTTTTCTTTCTTGACTCTACACGGCAACTCATGATATCCCTGTAGTCGCAACATTTAGCGGGAAAATCCCAAGCGTCGGTTCCGGACTGCCGTGGTGACGCTTCCGCGGGCTCGCCGATCACACGCGCATAGTCCAGGGATGCGACCATATTTCTGGTTTAAGACCCTTTTGGTGGTCCTATAGCTATACGCGTTTATTGGGGTTAGGAGACTTTGTTAAATCCACACGGAAAGAAAATTATCCCCGAACCCTACGTACTAAGTACTATTTACACACGGTCCAGTACTCTACCCCATATTAACCATGTACCGTATATCAGGCTTAATCCCAAGTCACAGGAAAAAAAATTATGCTTATTTCCGCAGATCGATATCGTTCTACTTGCAGTTTTGGAAAATATATACTGCCGGAGAGCACTATATAGCTACGTCCGTGATGGTATAAACCACAGAACAATATCGTTAGACACTGTTTCAAACGTTATTAATACTGGATTTTCATTTGGCGAGTGGGTTCTACACTTGAGATTGCACAGGTGTAAAAGTTGACGGAGTTTTCTTCGCACACTAGTATGCAAGTTTGCCGAAGATCCTAGCTCAATGCTCAGACTCAAGTGTGGATTCGGGTCTCCGAAACACTACCACCGGCGACTTTTCGTGAATATCGCATGTTGTAACCAAGACTGAATCGAAATGTAGCCTTATGAATGGGAATGATCGTTTCGGTTTTGTTTCTTTTGTCTTTCTTCATACATAGTCATGCACGTTACACTAAAGTCACCTGCTTCCTTCGAGTATCATGTCCAAAAAATGGAACCAGGGGCTAAACTCTAGTTCCTTTTTTCTTCTGTTCTCCACACAACCCGGGGTCGTGCGTGAACATCTGGGCGCTGGTGAAGCATGTTCTGAGAATGGTTCGATTTGCGTGAACTTTCTCGCGCTCTCGGAAGCTCTCCACGGATCTACATGCTTTTGTTTTTGTACTCACGCAAGGCTTTGTCCTTTCGTAGATTCACTAATATTTGTCATTCAGCTGCCCATTTGGGAATAATGGCTCGAGAAGTTTTTCACAACAAGCAACTCTTAGAGAAAGTACACAAAATGGCAATGAATGTGATTCACACAATGCCATACTATGCGTTCGGAAATTCAGCGCTGTATTTTGTATAGGCTCTTATGGTGATATTTGTTGATTTCCACTTTTTCCATCACATGTGTGTGGCGTATCATTCAGCAGGCCTAGTTTTCGGAAGGGGCGTTCACAACTTCAAATGTTATTAGAACTGCTCTGGACAACCCGTGGTGACCACTCGGACGCTGAATTGCTCTTCCTCGATCATCAGTCATGATCTACTGTGGCTTTCAAAAGTTGGTTACAGAGTCCTACGTCGTAACTTGTACGGCGTTCTTTTTCGCCTGTTCTGTCATCTGGAGTGCACGAATTTCAGGGATCAACTTGGAGACACCTTCCTACTAGTTTGTGAGCCGAAAAAGTGGAGTGAATATAGGAGTGCTAAAAGTGCCATTATGGTAACTTATGGCGGAACCTGTTTAGGAGATATTGTTACGGAGAAGACCTTTTGGATCGGTCACCAACATTTCGGCAGTAGAGAAACTCCCAACATCAAACTGAAGAAGTAGAGTTGAGCCCGGACCCGTACACAGAAGACTGGGGAAGCTCAGTTGACTGAGAGAGCAAGATGGCAGTATTGAAGAGCAAATGAAAAACTACCGGGGCTCTGCTGTATTTCCGTTAGCCATCCTGTATTATCTACATGCTCATTTTTTTTCTTCTTTGCTGTAAGTGTGTGAATTTTTCTTATTAATTCCGACCCGATCGGCGTCAGATGTTCCAATGCCACCGCCGCTTGTTGATCTAGGAGACTACACTCGAAGCTTCTCAAAAAACTCAAAACTTCTCAACAGACTCAAGTCGTCTGAGCAGTTCTTGATTTCGACTCCACGTCACTTCCTCACATACGGTAACAGTTCTACGTGCCTAGGAGGGCTGAATGCTTACATACGTAGAATTATAAGTTCATATTTCAACAATCATGTAAACAGGGCTTCCTTACATGACACAGCCCCAGTGAGTCTCTCTATTCGCCAATATCCCGCATATTAGTTAAAATTGCAAGCTTGAATCATGTGTGATGCTCCTGTCATGACAGGGTCACGTAGACGGAAGACTTGAAACAAAGACCTATGTGATTCTCCCATAGACCAGTGGAATCGGAAGGCGAGACTTTCAACGTTTCCAGCTTTACGGCGATCTCTTACCCGTGCAACGCCTTTCACCTTCCTTGCTTGACCTATACTGTCCAATATTCTTGAATAAACTTCCATATGATCGATTGACGGATACATCTGTTTACCCAGTTCCTGTGGTACTCCGAAAGGCGCAATATAAACATAGGTAATAAGACTTGGATGAACTGATGAATGTTTTCTGAAGCAGACGTGACCTAGCCCAAAGGAAATTGCTATTCCAAACGTCCCGATGGCGTTAAGTTTGACCGTTAAATGTCTGATAGCCTTCCGATGCCGTGCTAGCTTCCAAGCATCATGAACATCACAAAAGAAAACTCAGTAACTCAATTGGTTTAAAGGGAAACATGGAGTGAACAGCCCTATGAGTCTGGCGCCATCATTCGGGATTGCGGTTTGAGGAACTTGAAATTCAATCACCCCAGAAAGGCCCTTTCTACAACTAAAAAAAAGTCCCTTCAAGATCAACCTCCGAAGATTCGATAATCCTGATTGCTCGCCGCAAGATATGGCGGGGGACGTTTCAATGAGCCAACACTCACAGAGGTAATGCAAAGTCTGCATGCAAAGTTTAGCCCTCAAAAAAATGCTCTCCAAATTTGCAATGACCAATTCTAAATAGAAACAGTTGACTGAGAGTTGCTTGATCAAGTTCCTACATCACAAATATGAATGAGTTTCGTTAGTCTTAGTCATACAGAGCAAAGAGAACGTAGTCGCCAGTGATAGTCCTATGCAGCATTTTTCTGAAATATAGCTGAAATACTTATTTTCATGTGTTGAGCTCTGTGTCATTAATGGGTTTTGTCAATGAAGGCTGTTAATGACACGAGCCTGGTCGTTTTTTCCTCTTTTGCAATGGACAGGGTTTTATATTAGTATTATTTGTTCTATATATCAACTGTGGATGATGCACTCCTTAGATGTTAGCAGCCAGCTAAAATCCCGGGGGACCCAAGTTCATCAGTGGTGCTGATGGCCTAAACGGCCTAGATGGTTTTATCAGTAGCTGCCTCTGGTTAACTCTGGTAAAAGCTGGTCTGAGAGTTGGTATTATTGTCTTTTGATTCTCATCTAAACTTCCTTCAACACCAAAAATATTCATTTCACCTGTTGCGTCTATTCACTTTATTTGCTATATGCTTTGGAGCAAATATATGACCCTATAATAATAGTTGTGATTTTCTTACTGAAGTTCCAGGGCGAGACAGGCAGGACGGAAATTAAAGTCACTGGAGAACAATTGCTTTGTATTTGGCATGCATTAAAGTCTAAACTTACTCGAGTAGCACAGCATTGAACAGATAAAACTCAGATAATTCAAGGTATCACAAGAACCATCACAAGAGCAAGAGGCATTTTGGAATTGACGAAAAAGTGACAACAAAAAGAAAGCTTCCTTGCCAGGGGTCGAACCTGGAATCTTTCGCTGTGACCAAGCTAACGTTTCATTAGAAATCGTAGGCGAACGCCTTGCCATTGGGCCACAAGGAACAACTTTTGATGCTGGAAATTTGTAGGTTAGCACAAGGCGATTGTTTAAATTTCAAACCCAATTTTTATTTCTGCGTTTGCCGTCTAGAGGAATGGGGCATTTGGCGCAGTGGCTACGGTTCGGCGCGGGTTTGGATTGACTCAGTGGTGTCTTGGGTTCGATTCCGGCCATAACCAAATTACCCCCATTCCTTGCCACCATAAGTGGGTCGATACCATTGGCGGGTTTATTTTCCCTCTACGGAGGTTTTGTTAACGCCAGTGCCTGCTAGCACACGCTAGAAGGGTGAGGACTCTCGGCCGACTCGGGCTGTGGTGGCTGTTCCTGACCCCCTACACATCAGGAACAAAAACGGCACCAA
>JAJMAG010000376.1:0-14054 GCA_030564905.1 Geotrichum fermentans
GAGAATAATATAACGATACGGTAATCAGCATTACCGTTCATGCAACAGTATGTTTTGCACTAAAGGATTAATAGTAATAAAAATTAGATGGAAAAGGCTACTTTTTATTCAACTAATGGAAAATATAACGTAAGAGTACTACTATAATATTGATGACAATAAATATAATAGTGTAAGAAAATAAGAAAATTATAGCTGCGATTTGTATTTATTATTATTTGTTATATGTCAACTGCGGTTTACGTATTTACAATTGCTAATACGTAATAATAAAGATAACGCTATTTATATATGTTGTTATAGTTTTACTATATATATTTTACGGTAGAGCTATATCGACTGGGGAGTACTTCCTCGGTGCTACCGGGCCTTATATATTGAGCAATATATAAGCAAGCCAGGCAACATTTTACTTTTTTAATAAGTTAATAGAGTTTTTTCATTTCTCTTATTATTGATATGTGTCAACTATGGCTTCTTATCTTAAACTTTTGTGGTAGTTGGTTTGTACAACTAAAGTTTGGTTTCATGTATTACGGTATTAACAAGGCGAAACAAAGGAACGCAAAACCTCAAATGAAAAAAATATATCTTTACTATTCTAACTCATATAGTTCTATTTTCATTATGGTTCTTTTATCCTAAATATGTTGTGACGTTTGAGGGGTTGCCCAATAGCGATTTTATGGGAGTGGGGCAACTGTTGTGGAAACAGTGAAACCCTTAACCTTGGATTGTCAAGTAATACAACATCTTTATACATAGATGCTTGTGCCTTAAAGGGGTGCTGTAGTTGTAGCTTCGCATGGTCAGCGATGTCATGCTGAGATTAGTATTTATTTTCATTATTATTCCTTATATGTCAACTGCAGTTTATGTACTCCTTAAACATTGTCTATCCCTTGTTGCTGATGTTGATGATACTGAGTTAAAGATACAAATATTATTCGTTATAATAATTTCAAAACTAATTGCAACATGCTAGAGGAGTACATAAACCGCAGTTGACCTACAACAAATAATACTTATAATAATAATAACAACCTACATGTTTCCTTAAATAACTTTCAAACATATTGTTATGACATTTTTATTATTATTATTATTTGTTATATGTCAATGACATTTCATTTCATTTTATGTGTAATCAACTTGCACCACATTCCTATTTAGTATTGATAATCACACAGGACTTTCCTCATTGAGTTCCCTTACTATGGTTGTACTGTGAGTGTGTTCAAAGATAAGAGCTTCGTTTAATGTACCAACTTCACCATAAGAAAGCAAATTTGTTATGCGAGCACCAAAATCATCGATTTTATTGCTGTATTGCCGTATAGTTCACACTAAATAACAGCCAGGCCGGCTAGAATCTTTGTCTGATGTCATTCGATTGAAAATGGCAGTATTTTCAGATAAAATGGATTCTTCCGGTGTTTCATCTCTCTGACTCATGTTTTCCATTATTATTATTATTTGTTGTATATTAACTTCGGCTTGTGTACTCCTTAGGCAATAGCAGCCAGCTAGTTTATTAGTGGTATTATTGATTGTCTGAACGGCCTACATGGTCTAGACGACATTTGCCCTCGAACCGGTTTTTCAAAAGATCCCTCTGGAATTGGTGGGCGCTTTGTGGAGATTTAGTTCTTCCAAGCTCTTTCCTGCACCAACCAGGCTAAAAGCCTCCACCTAACGAAGGAGCGCTGCAACTTTCGAAATTGCTAATGAGTGCCTTGGAGGTTCTCAAAGACTGTTTGTTCATGAGGCCTCAAGATACCGATGTAAAAAACTTGGACTCCGGATATTATACTTCTGCAACACTTTCTTTTCCCAGTTCAAGACCTCCCAGAAGGTAGTTTCAGCATTTTACTAATTTGACCTCCCAGTAAACTATTTTGTTACCATCTTGCGATAGTATTTAAATGTTATTGACTTAGTAATGAGTGTTTCAGAGAAAGAAGTTACTGCAAATAGCAACGAGTTAAGGAGTAAGACCGAGAGTGCTAAAGTCGATGAATAGTGAGAGCACAGATGGTTCGATTTATATGGGCTAATTCATATCCATCAAGGGACTGCCCCAATTTTATATACAGCTTGTGATACATAGAACATGAACTAAACTAAAACTGACTTGCTTGATTTTTAACCTCTTGAACAGCCAATATCAGTCACACTTTAAAACTGTCAGACCTCGATACTTTGTTGATAAATTAGAAGAATGGCGTTGCCATCATTGGCGGATAGGATAGTAGACATACCAGCAGTAGTGTATTGAATAATTTTGGTTAATTAACTAGAATAAATTATGGGAATTTTTACTTCTTTTTATATTTAAGACTGTTTTTAGTAATTGCCTCTTTGAGTGTCAACGCCATAAAGGCCCAAGTTGTTGATACTTCTTCTGGCATAATGAGCTGTATAAGGTTAATCATTGATACCTTAATGGAAATTCCAAGCTCACTAAAAACACCACTTAAAATAGTGCCAAGATAATATCAAAATATCTTGTCACATTGTGTCGAGTGAACTCATTCTGAGATACCCAAAATGCTTGTTCAACATACTTTTGGCGGAAATTTGGTGGGGATGCCAGCTATCATTGACTCGATTCGGATTGTACACAACAATCTTTTCCTTGTTGGAATATGCTATTCAAGAGGTCATCCAATAGCGATGTATTGTGAGTCGGGTAACTGTTGAAGAAACAGTTCAGCACTAAACCCTGAGTTGTCAAGTCATACGATTGGGATTTTATATAAATAGGCATTTTTGCCTTAGTTTTAGACTACTTACAAAGATTCAGCCTGCTAAGGGACAGTTACGACTGTGAACACTGTGGACAATTTAGTGACACCACACATAAGCTTGTGAGCTGCCCTTCGAACGAAGAGCTAAGATTTGTTCTCCGCAAGGAATCACCCAAATTGGATTTCTCACACCTCCTAGATAGCCACACTGGCCTCCAGGCAGTTGTTGTATTCTTTGCAGTAGCAAACTGAACCCCCTCCCCACTAACAATCAAAGTGGATATTACATGGCGATGGCTTTTTCTCTCACGAGTTATTTTTCTTATTATTATTATTATTTGTTATATGTCAACTGCGGTTTCCCATCAGCGACATTCAATGCGTTAAAAGCAAATCGGAGAAATGAAATCAGAGGTATTATTCGAACTAGATTGGGGTACCATAAGAATGCAATGAAAAGTCGCGAGAAGGCGAACAAGAACGTTTACACGGTGATGAGTCTAGTGCCCCCGAGCCTAGGTAGATAGAGATTTATGTTTTTGTATACTTGTATCCATTATGGATCTTTACGGACTATAAACAATTGAAGTTTTTTTCTTTGAAAAAAAAAAGAGCTGTGATTGCAGATTTGCACAGTCAATGATATCATTACTGAGATTAAATTATTATTATTATTATTATTTGTTATATGTCAACTGCGGTTCATGTACATGTACTTTATAGATGTTAGCAGCCAGCCAAGATACCCGGGGGACCCGAGTCCATTAGCGGTGGTGCTGATTGTCTAAATGGCCTAGACGGTCTAGGCCACGAATTGGCTCTCACTCCAACAACAGATATCGCCTCCATGGTGGCGATGATGGCTGTGTTAAATGTTAGACTGATGTTAGTCTAACGTTGTATGTTCTTCGAGAGTCTTCTATTAAGTAAATAGCAAAGTTATATAAAGAGGCCCTTTTACCTTAAGTAAAAGGGCAACAAAAGTTCGAACGTAAATACAATTACGATGTCTGATAACAATACTGCTTCTACTCCTGTTCTATCTCATACTGCTGGTACCTCTAATCTCGTTGTTTTACAACACTTACTAACACACCATAATACAGTCAACAGAATTATCATGTCAAGACTGGAAGAAAGAAGCCTTGGAAGTAAAGGCTGGCTACAAGTAGGAGTTGTGCCAGTCCAATTTTTAAAAAGAATCTTGGTATCGCCGCAATCCCAAAAGGTAAAAGGAAGACCAGAGTCAACAAGCAAACATTTATATATTTTGCAAAGTACTGCTCATGCATTCGGCAACCCCGTTTTGCTGAGAATTTCCGGGCAGCGATTTAGTGTGAAATATATTCTTGCTTGAAACTTCTTGTAGCAGCCTACCAAGATGTTCACCTATATGTTCGCTACTGATGGTGGCCTTGCTACTTTACCTGACAAACTCTTTTCAACCTTAATTAAACTCCTAAGACCGGAAGCTGTATCACTCTTTTTGTCAAGTATTTGGACGACGACATAACTGGCAAAGTCATCAATAAGGGTCGCGAAGTACCTTCAACTAGATGGCAGAGGAAGCGCATGGGGCTCATAACCTGCTATAATTGTAGCTACGCATTGTTGGAATATGTATTCACAAGGTTGTCCAATAGGGATGTATTGTGAGTCGGGTAACTGTTGAAGAAACAGTGCAGCCCTAAACCTGCTGTAATCGCAGCTTCGCGCGGTCACTGATGTCATTGCTGAGATTAAGTCGATTATCCATAATTGATGATATTGATGATACTGTTGCGATAATATGTTAGCAAATAATCAATACAGCTACTTTTATCAGCACAACAAAATAATGTCGTAAAGTCTATTCAGACAGGTAAACACCTCAGTCCTATGAACGAGATTGGCGTCTGACAACTATAGATTGGAGTCAGTAACCTTGCTTCAGAAGAAGATCAGACAAGGACGCGAGAACGAAGATGTTATTCAGATAGAAGAGAAGAGCCAAAGAACTACTAAACGTTTAGACGTGCAAAGCGTATAAACGTGTAACGTAGAGAAAATGATATGAAAATGTAGTGAAGAAGAAGAATAAATCTGGGGTGGAACGACCTATTCTTATATGTGTTGCCCCTTCAAAAATGGGGTGTCACACGACGAAATAAGACCATAAGGAAATACACCTTAATATCACCCATACTTTCCTAAAAAACTGCGGTTTATAATTATGTACTGGATTTTCAATCTGGGGTGATTAAGAGATAATGAAGTCGTTGAGTGCTGCACAGCAGCAAATGGTTCAAGTCGTGAACCGCCCTATGATGGTCAGCCTGACATCTCGAGATGTGATTGGATCTAGCATAAGAATTACTGGACCAGATCAGGAGGGGGACATCAGAATGTTGGGATTATAGCAAGGCACGCAGGTTGTACCGATCTAATTAAATCCCAGAGATAGTGTCGGAGAGTCAGGCAAGTAGGTGAACACCTCAAGTCAATGAACGCAGATGGTGTGAGTTAGATCTAAAGGACGGTGTCAGTAACTAGTCTTGGAAGACGATCTAGTAATGAAGTAGCTCAGGTAGAGCACGAAAGGCCAGGTCAAGAAATTAGGGAGAAAAGTAGTGAAAGAAGGAAAGAAAAGATGATTGCTATCATAGATTCTTGTAGTCGTTGTGCAACTATGCCTTGGTCTCGTGTTGGGAGATGCCGTAAGGCATTATCAAGACAAAATGAAGAAACACACACAAACATAAATAAAGAATACATCTTCATTTTCCTAACACAGAATACCAAATCAGCATGAAAGTGAAAATAATTACCAGTTTCTATTAGGTCAGAAAAAAAAAAATGCGAGGAGTAAGTCAGATGGAAATTAAGCCAGAGAAACTATGAGGATTATCAGGGACACTCAACTCAATGAAAGTTTTGATGAAGAAGATATAAGCACCGGGGTATTGGAGTAAACGTACATAAAATTTGAACATTCTGGATTGAAGTCGTCTATAAAGAACATAAACCGCAGTTGACATATAACGAATAATAATAATAATAATAATGTAACAAGAACTATTTAGAGAAATAAAGCTCACTTTATATAGATATGGGTCACACATGAAAAGAAAATGTATGAAAGGAATAAAGGAATAAGAAATCAATTTTCAACAGAAGTGAGAAGTATAGTGAACATGCGGAGAATGCTGTTGTGGAAGATGTGTTGGCTAGTGAGGATATACTTGGGTTACTGGCGATTTCCATAAGAAACTACCAGAACCAAGTAGAAATAACTCGAACATGCTAGAACATACTGGAAGATTCGAGAAGGCTAGCACGTGACTTGGTCACGTGTACTGGAGCTAACGAGAAGATTCCATCACTCTCCAGAATATTTTAGAGTGATCACATGCCTTGGTCATGTGGCAAACCAGTTGTAATAGAAGGTTCTTCAGGTGCTTCCTTAGAAGCAAAATGGAATATTCTAGCATAAGTTCCATAGTCTATATAAGGAGGGCTTGTCCCCTCATGAGATAAGTTTTGTTAAGTAACACAATATCAATTTACAGTTATACTTATATCATAAACAATATATCAATATGGATAATCGACTGAACCTTGACGACAACACTCTTAGCCTTGTGAAGCAACAACTTCAACAAATGCAGTGCCTAGAAGTCAGGTTGATGGAGCCGAGAAACCCAAAGAAAGAGATGTCACGTGCAGAAGTGAAGAGATCATGAACAAAAGAAAGAGGATGGTCACATAGGGTCACGGGAATGAGGCGGTTGTTAAAAAAAAGTACTAAAGATCTAGGGTAAGAAAAAGCTGACAATTGAGAAAATTCGGATAGCAAAAAAGCCAAGCTTGTATTATTTCGGTTTAAGCCTTCTAAAATGTGGCTGCGTACAAAGCAGAATGGCTAGGATCACTTACGTAAGCTAACTGATTACAGATACAGGTGGTCAAGTGATTATTCATGTGTCTGAAATGTAAAAGCCAGGTCATCATACTGAGATAAGAAAGCCTGAGCTTGAGTTTGCCAAACAATGGATTGAAGTTGACAAAAGAGAACTGGATTTGCCGCAATTCAGTGATTGCGACAGCCACAAGCTCCGAAGATAGTTGAGGAGTGTCGATGTCCATGTATAGTGGGTGTGAAGGTAATTCGATTCAAGATGGTTAATTCATATTAATCAAGGGGATTTACCCCAATACTTATAGACAATTTGTAACACATAAGACATAAACTAAACTAAGACTTGGCTGGTACTCGACCTCTTGGACAGCCCAAATCCAACAGGATTTTCTACACGCGTTGAATTTATTTGAGGATTTTGAGTAAAAGGAAAAGCCATTGATAATTCTGCCAACTTTGTTTACACTGTGTAGCAGGAAAATGGGATTGTTGAAGTTGTTTTTTTTCCAAGGCTAAGAGTGTTGTCGTCAAGGTTAGGTCGATTATCCATATTGATGTGTTGATGATGGTGTAAATATAAATGAAAGGGCCATGTCAGCAAACCTTAACCAATGAAGCGTTTGTACTAAATTCCGATAAAATTTATAAGGCTAAACAACGACACCAGTTTATTTTTTTTTAGCTAAAATAGACTTTGACCTAACCCCAAATGTCCGTAGTTTATGTGATAATGATAAATCTGTTTATTGTCACTTTTAAATGATACTACTAGAAGTGCAATAACTATATAAAATAAAATAATATAATATAAAGATAAAGTCATTGCAATGAGCAATAAGTCACGAGCCCCGAGGCAGTCTTCAAGAAGAAGGGTAAAAGATGTTATTGAATTTTTCGGTGTAGATTTCTGTAAAGGTCTAAAACTACTTAAGGCGGAAGTACCTATTTATATAGAATCCCAATCGTAAGACTTGACAACACAATGTTTAGAGCTGCACTGTTTATTCAACAGTTACCCGACTAACAATACATCGCTATTGGACAACATCGTGAATAGCATCTTCCAACATGCGCATAATTGAAAAGACTCTGTATAAATGGAAAAAAGCATTGATTGAGCTCTAGTGAAGACTACGACAGTCTTTTATTTATGTATGTTATTCTTCACGCTTTCTCACAAACAATATATATTAAGTTTCAAACCGAATACTACAAAATCAAATGTAAATTCAAGCTAACTATCTTGTGTGACAGTTAACTAGT
Organism: Geotrichum fermentans; assembly: GCA_030564905.1. NCBI lineage: Eukaryota > Fungi > Ascomycota > Dipodascomycetes > Dipodascales > Dipodascaceae > Geotrichum > Geotrichum fermentans. The sequence goes on from JAJMAG010000376.1 coordinate 7,912, forward strand.
AGTTTATAGTCCATCCACATTTTCTTCGCAATCGAATCTAGCCAGGCCTTTGCATTAAATCCAGTCCATCTGTTTTGAATTTCCTCCTGTTGCGTAATTTTGGTTACTTCTTCTTCCGTAACTCCACCTTCCTTACTTGCCCTATACAAAAAGATTCTTCATCATCTTCTGAATTGTCTCTTGCCTCTTCCTTTTTCTTGAAGCATTTTCTTGTCCCTATTTAAGGTCAGGTAATTGTGTAGATTACAAGCTGCCTTACGGATATCCTCTTGTAGTCCAGTCTCAAAATTGTTACGTTTAACAATGAGTAAGCGCCTCTTAAGTACAGCAAAAGTCCGCTCAACAACATTACACAGACGGGTGTGCCTTAAATTGAAAAGCTCTTTGTAATTTAAATGCTTATCTTTCCATTCTTCTTTGAAACCATTTTAAACGGTATCTTGTTTTTGGCTACGTTGTTAAGATATCCTTACACAGGGGATACGCAGAGTCCCCAAAAAGATACTTTCCCTCTGGTATTTTCAATCCGCTTTGGTAGGCATACTAGAGAACGCTTGCGTCGTGCTGACTACCGTGGTTACTGTTGAAAAACAACAAGATAAGAGGTACCAGCAGTATGATATAGAATAGGAGTGGAAGCAGTATTGTTATCAGACATCGTAGTTGTATTTACGTTCGAACTTTGGTTGCCCTTTTACTTAAGGTAAAAGGGCCTCTTTATATAAATTTGCTATTTACTTTATAGAAGGTTCTCGAAGAACATCCAACGTTAGACTAACATCAGTCTAACGTTTAGCACAGCCATCATCGCCACCACTGAGGCGATATCCTGTCGTTGGAGTGAGAGTCAACTCATTCCGAGATATTATAAGTTGTTTCTAGATTGTTCCCGAAGATGCTCAAGTTTGGTTCAAGAAACTCCCAACTGTGGTTCAGATTGGTTCTAGAACGTACTCAAAACAGTGCCGAAGTATTTTGGCACATACAATGTAGATTCAGCTTTGAGTGCTAGAAACATACTTTCAACAGTTACCTGCTTAGATACACACGAATCTCCGTTCAAAATCTACAAGAGCCAGTGTGTTAGTAGTAAGATTGGATAACCGTCACGGTTGAGGGCTTGCTTTTCCGCTGGAGAAGATACAAAAATATGTGTATCGCGAACGCACCCATTGAAATATGGAAAGTACACATGAAGGGCTTCGCGAATCTTAGAAGGTGTTTCCATTTTTTCATATCCATGTAAATCAAGTCGAGCTGTGTAACTGCCTTGTTGACTTCTTTGAAGGCCTTACCGGCAGTAGTCCGACCAATTTTAAAAATGCTTAAGCTTTTGCCACGCTCTCCTCGAAGACCTTTCACCTCACGTTTGTCCGCCTGAGCCGTTGTCCTCCAACAAGCGGTTCACCTTGCTGGAATGTGCTATTCACGAGGTTAGCGATGTATTGTGAGTCGGATAACTGTTGAAAAAACAGTTCAGCCCTAAACCTTGTGTTGTCAAGTCACACGATTGGGGATGATATAGAAATAGGCGCTTCTCATTAAGTAGTCTCAGACATTTACAGGAATTTACACCAAGAAGTTGAATAACATCTTTTACCTTTCTTCTTGGAAACCACCTCGGGGCTAGTAACTCATTGCTCATTGCAATACACTTAGTCTCCTTGTCGTAAGTCCCCAAGCAATGTTTGGTCATAAGGCCTCCCGACAAAACACCATTGGGAAGAACTTGTCCCCAAAGATACCGTAAGTTCTCTCTCTCAAACACACAATTTGTGGCATTTAATTTTTATTTTATGTTCAATCAACTTACAGTACAATCCTGATTAGGTTTGATTATCATGCTGCACTTTACTGGTTGAGTCTGAATACCATGCAGTACTTCCCTTCTCAAGGAAAAGCTACAAGTCCATACAAAGCATCAGCCGCCAACAAACCTTCCTCAATACAAACTTTTAAAGTTGTCCCTTTGCAGTGCAGAGTCTCGTCGTCAAGATTAAACTACTCATTTTTTGTTTTACTTATTTTAGCAATATTTCAGATAAAAAAAGCCCCTCTATATGTATCAAGCAATCTGAACCCTTTCCGGATTTTGTTATTGTGCCCTGAATTGAATGACGTCATATAATATATTTTCCCGAAATAACTTTCAGGTTCTAGCACTCCAAAGGAAACTGATATTGCTCTGATCAATATCAATTTTCATAAACATTGGTGATAATGAAAGAGCACCCCGAATTTCATAAGAAGAAAGTCCAATTATTGCAGTGGGCCAGTTTGGTACGGCAGCTCATAGGTGTTTGAAGCAGTGTTCAGCAGCTTGGTTTCCGCAAGCTATGATTGTTCCCCATAATCACCTGGCCGTTTTTATTTTTTTTTCCAAAGAAAAAAATCTTCAATTAATTTTTGTTTACTTGTATTTGTTTTGGATAATCTTTTACGGACCGCATACAATAAAACATAAATCTCTATCTACCTAGGCCCCCTTATTAATCACTGTGTAATCGTTCTTGTTCGCCTTCTCGCAATCTTTCATTGCATTCTTCTGGTACCCCAATCTACTTCGAATAATACCTCTGATTTTACTCCTTCAATTCGCTTTCCACGCATTAAAGGCCGCTGATGGGAACAAGAACTCGTGAGAGAAAAACCCATAGCCAAGTATTATCCAATTTGATCGTTATTTGGGATGGGGTTTAGTTTGCTGCTGCAAAGAAGGCAACAGCTGCTTGCAGGCCAAGGTGTCATTCCTTCCAACGGCATGGGCCGCTCCACTTGAATCGAATTATTTTCCTCCTCTAATTTCTCACTCATCTTGAAGATTATGGATGCCTTGTGCTGTGTATCAAGGAATTGCCTTGGTGGGTTTGTTGCGGCAAGTCCATATAAGAGCCTAATCATCCTCGTGGCTGCAATATGATCCTGTCTATCTTCGATTGGAGGAATGCCTGCCTCTAGCTCTATAGTGGCTATAGGCGTTGTTCTCATTGCCCTTATTATCTGCCTTAGCACTTTGTTCTGCATTAGTGTAAACTTGTTGCAAAAGTCCTCTGTTAACTGAGGCATCCATATCCCAGCTCCATACTCCATGATCGACCTCACGCATGCCAGGTCATTAGCCTATAAATAATCCTCGAGCTCATTCCAATGCCCCCTCATGCCTTTAATTTCCCCATTTCCCCATTTCCCACATTGACCTAACAGCCATACCAGTCATATCTTTTCATACTCCTCCAAGTCTCGCTATGATGCTCAAGGCTCCATTCGCTTTCCTCAAGCACTCATTAAGGTGTGCGCGAAAGTTCAATCGCCTGTCTAGAATAATGCCCAGAAGTCTCACCTCCTCTGGCTCTCTTTTTGTACCCCCTAGTAGCTTCAAGACTGCATCTTTTCTGTCCCTTTTCGTGGTGAAGTGAATACATGCCAACTTTTCGCTGAGATCAATGTGTTGAAAGTTAATTTCCTATTCCTTTCATACAGTTTCTTTTTATGTGTACATTGTCTATATAAAGGGAGCTCTGCTCCCCTATGTAGTTCTTTACTTTAATCAACAATTGTCTAAGTTTTATGGGAGACGTTCGATCACTCCAGCACCCCAGGTTCTGGAACGGCTTATTGCCTTTTCACAAGACAATGCGGGTTGACCTTAACTCTGCCCACTCACAACATTCCTTCAAAATTCCACTTAATATTTTTTCATTCTCTTTAATATCCCCACTCACGTAAACCGTTATGTCGTCAATATTTATCTTGAGACTTTTGTACCCTTTTCTCTTATGATGTCGTATAATGGCGTTGTGTACAAAAGAAAAAAAAAGGGAAAGATCGGTGATTCTTGCGGAACTCCAGTCTCCACACTTGGCCTCTGTCCAAGCGTGCCATCCACAACCATACTTGCCGTTCTCTCTGTTACAAACTGAAAGGCCCATTTCAATACTGCTGAGGGTAATCCAACTTTACCTGTGTCTCTATTAGCCTCTCTCCATTTACGTTGTCGAACGCACCTTGTATGTTCATCATCATGGCGCTGGTATCTTTCTTTGTAGTTTTCACATGGTGGGTAAGTTCTAAGACAGCATCTGTTGCGCTGTATCCTTCCCTTTCTCTAAACTGTTCCGGCGGCAAGATGTCTCTCGCGAAATGTGTAGGCCTTCTTTGCACAATTTTCTCTAGCACTTTCCCCGGGATGTTCAGCAATGTTATTGGCCTATGTGCTTTGGCGTTGAGTAAGTCTTCTTCCACGGCTTCTTAAGGACAACTACTGTACCTGTCCTCCAGATCCTTAGGTGACTCCCAAACTCGATACATGCTTGAAGGAGCTTAAAGAAAATCGCCTGAAACTCTCTATTGCCCCACGCTTGCTTCAGTATCTTTCATGTTAACTGGTCTGTTCTTGGCGCTTTGTGACCATGACACACTAACATATGCCTCATGCAGTTCCCTTTCAGTTAACGCTGGCCATCTGTCATCTTCTTCGATCTTCCGTTCACCAACTCTTTCTTTTCTCTGTCTTGGTAGAAGCTTCTCCCATAGGTCTTTTCTTCTCCTGTATAGTTTCTGCTAGGCTTCCATCATCCTTCCTCATGTCAAGCATGTTCTATTGGTTCTCGATTGGTTTGGTGTACTGGTTCACTTCCATATACCTGAGCCTCTCAGCCCACTCAAGAAATCGTCGCCCTCTTTCCGTCGTACCCTTTTCAAATCTTCCTGGAGTAACAATCAATTCTCTTTTGTATCTCTGTCTATCTCTTCTTTTCTTGCTTTCGCTGGAAATTTTACCTTTTTTTGTAGCTGTTTTTAATCTTTTGTCCAAGATCTTTTGTCTTGCACCAATCCTAAGCAACTGAACGCAGTAATCCATTGTATCCCTCGGTGCCCACTCTAGACCCTCCGCCATTGGATCTCTCTTAGCCTCGCGCCTCACTCTGCAAATTGTAAACCTCGTCAAAGCCTTGCTCAGGATCTCATCAAACTCACCCACCTCGTCTTACTCACATTGTATCTCTTTACTCTCAGTGTTTTATCCGGCCCCAAATCTCATGCTCGTGGGCGAATTGCCCACTTCACCAAATTATGATCGGAATGCATGTCAGCCTCTCGTATCTCGTCGTACTGTATTAAATGCGCTGGCCTAAATCTTCAGTGACCGATGAGCTTCCCCTCGTTGGAACATCTGGAGTCGAGCATAGCTCAAACTCTCTCTCGTCAAGCCACCCTCTACCCCACCTAGCCGTTTCGGTGGAAAAGCCAATAGCCTAGGTATATTCTCGCTCCCCAACACATCTTCCGTAACAGACACCTTCACCAAACCTCTGCCTAATTGCTAAACGTCTATGGAGTACATAAACAGCAGTTGCGATATACCAAATAATAATAATAATAATAATAATAATAATAATTTTAGGAATCTTGGGATTATAGCAAGGTACGCAGGTTGCACCGATCTAATTAAATCACAGAGATAGTGTCGAAGAGTCAGGCAAGTAGGTAAACACCTCAAGTCAATGAATACAGATGGTGTGATCTAAAGGACGGAGTCAGTAAATAGTCTTGGAAGACGATTTAGTAATCAAGTAGTTCAAGTAGAGCACGAAAGGCCAGGCAAGTCAAGAAATTAGGGAGAAAAGTAGTGAAGGAAGGAAATAATGGATGATTGCTGTTATAGACTCTTGTAGTCGTTGTGCAACTATGCCTTGGTCTCGTGTTGGGAGATGCCGTAAGGCATTACCAAGGCAAAATGAAGAAACACACAAAAACACAAATAAAGAATACATCTTCATTTCCCTAACACTTTATGGGCTCTTCTCTTCTATATGAATAACATCATCGTTCCCGCGTCCTTGTCTGATCTTCTTCTGAAGCAAGGTTACTGACTCCAATCCATAGTTTTCAGACGCCTATCTCGTTCGTCGGACGGAGGTGTTTACCTACCTGAATAGAATCTACTGTTGAAGTTGTTGCTTCACAAGGCTAAGAGTGTTGTCGTCAAGGTTAAGTCGATTATCCATATTGATATGTTGATGATGAATATAAGTATAACTGTAAATTGATATTGTGTTACTTAACAAAACTTATCTCATGAGGAGACAAGCCCTCCTTATATAGACGATGGAACTTATGCTAGAATATTCCATTTTGCTTCT
>JAJMAG010000377.1:0-13484 GCA_030564905.1 Geotrichum fermentans
GATTGTCTAAATGGCCTAGACTGTCTAGACGACATTTCCCCTGGAACAGGTTCATCAAAGGATCGCTCTGGGATCGGTGGGCGTTTGGTCACGTAGTGGTTCCAAGCTCTCTCCCGCGCAAGTCGGGCTGCCAGCCTCCTCTCAACGAAGGAGCGCTGCGACTCACGCAGGCTGCGGATGAGCGCCTTATAAGTCCCCATGGAACGTTTGGTCATAAGGCCTCCTGGCGAGAACACCAATGGGAAGAATTACATGGCAAACAAGAGGAATATAACGATGGATAAAACGAGTGTAGTTGAGATAAAGAATACAAGTATAAGAAATACAAAGAATAACTAAACAGTCTTGTCAAAAGTTTGTCAAACATCAAAGCACGGACGTTGGTACGTTTGACGACGATATGGCAACATCGACATAATCAATAGCTGTGAAAGGAGAGTCTATAGTAGTGGCTCCTTCTAACCTTGCTCAATGAAAACACTTACAATCTCTAGGCTTTTAAGTCCTAGGTAGTATCAAAGTGTTCTAAAGTCTAGGTAACTGCTAAAACTGGAGGTTCAACGGTAAATATTTAGTTCATAGAAGGAAGACAGGGAATCACAAAATCTTTGATTCGAACTTAATGTTTTAAGGCTGCTAACGTCTATAGAGTACGTAAACCGCAGTTGACATATAACAAATTTAAGTAAGAAGCAAGGTACGTTGAAGTTATGAAAGGTATTTCTCCGTCTCAGTGCCCGTGGTTCACAAAAGTACATTTTAGAGATCAAGTGTAATAGTACAGTAGCTTTAAGTTTGCTACAAGAAATGGTTGATCCTGTAATAGAGATAAGGGTCATATTCAACCCCTACCTAGTTAGTAACCTACAGTTGTGCTTTTCACCGATGGTGGTTCTCAGTCATCTCGAGACATCTTGCTGCCATTTTTTTTTAGCAGTAGTTTATCTTAAGCGTGGGTAAGCATTTCATGATTCAATTCATAGATGTATTAAGGAACAATGAGCACTCGTATAACACTCGTTGTGGTACCAGGCAGTCACCCGCATGCTTACACTTGAGAGCTTTCAAACTCCAGAAAAACAACGCCATTTAGGAAGCTCACTTGGAAAAAATGCCTTATTTATCATTTACATTATCGTGTAATTCGGGCACCATGACCTTTTTATGCTAGTGGTTTTGACTGCAGGCATCAATGGCTGAGTTGACGTTCATTAAAGCCCCCTTTTGGCCTAATTACAAATTCGGGATGCACGCTTCTGGATTGCGAGTGTAAGTGCTCATTTAAGCCTTCTAGGAGCCATCCGCACTTGATTTCTGCAGCAATATCAAAGTCCTAAGCTGGTCCAGGAATATTCCACGCATGATGTCATACCAAGTGCCCTGGGGATAACTGTACAGCGCTATCATAATGATCATCGATCGATGTAAGCCAACCACACAGCGCGTGCACGAACCACTGCAACCATGTGTAGTAGTGTAGTCGTCCCCTGGACGCCGTTCCAACTCGCCGATCCGCAGACGTGGCTTGCGTGGCTGTAGAGCGTGCCTGTAACACAAAGCCATGGAATTCAAGCCACAGAAGCATGCAAGCACACCATCCCAAGCCACATTGGCGCGAAACTAACTTATAAGAGCCATTCGCCATGTAACAACAAACACCAGTGACAACAAGAAACGCGGTTTTAATAGTGGGCTTTGTGATCCTGATGCCGATTGTCGCCAAAACTTGTGGCGCCTGAAACCCGGAAGATCCGACACGGAGTCATCTACTGGCGGAGTGTGGGTAGGCTCTAGTATGAGGGATAGTGACAAATATGATTTTAAACCCAAGCTTAGGAATAAAGAATCAGCTGGTGGCATAACTGCTAGCTGGCATTAACACTTGCTTTCTATCGTTTCTTCATGTTCGGGCATGTTCTTATTGTTCATGACTTCTTTTTTTCGTAATCGGTGGACCGCGGCCGGCATATCTGGGGGATTGATAAAAACAAGCCCTAGCCCAGTTCACCAGCCATAATCGCCCGGGTGAAGTGATGGTCCCTTGCATTTCAGCCGTGCTATTTACATAACCAAATACCCCAGCATTACATAACAGGCGACCCTCGAAAGGAGACTCGCGCTTTGTTGTGATCTGGATTTGCGCCACAATTCTCGCTACAGTGACTGTTCACTATCAAGCTGAGATGCCTTATTTAGGTCTCGGACTATATATTTCACTATTGCACGTGATCTCGCCAGCCACAATTAAGAAACTCAACACGAATTTCATGGTCAATGGAATATATACCAGCGGAGGCCTCCTCCTTTGGAACCATCATGGAATTCAGAATTTTGATTATTTAATATAAGGAGTTTCCTTCAAAGCAGAAGAAAAAAAATTCACAAAAAATTCATTTAGTTTTCGTCGTAGTCCCTCTTGACACTTCTTGGCTAGGAAGACAACTAGCCACACTTCTTTCCACAAGAAGAAACATTGCCATCCTTTTAGTTGACGACTCTAAAGGCGCAAGGTGTAAGTAAACGGCGCCCAAATGGCACTGGAAACCATGGAGGAGCCGAACATATTTCTTAGCCAACAGTCTCCAGTGGTCACCTTGGGTTACTCTGTATCATCGGCCGCCGTGAAAACATATGCCTGTCCTCACTGCTCTCAGAGCTTCACGCGCCATCACAATCTCAAATCACACCTGCTCATTCATTCACAAGAGAAGAAGTATACATGCCAAAGATGTTCGTCTAAGTTTAGAAGAATCCACGATCTTAAACGACATCTCAAACTGCACACGGGTGAACGGCCTTACCTGTGCGGTAAATGTGGACGACGCTTTGCTCGAGGCGATGCTTTAGTTCGGCACACAAAGTCGTCGGTGACGTGCTCAGTGGCCTTCGTGTCCTTGGAAGCGTCGCGAGTGGACGACGAACCAACGCCGGCCGGTGGTTTACTCGATAGCGATCTGGATGATAATAGAGAACCTTCTTTTTCCCCAATCGAGGACCTGCGCAGGCATTCGACTCCCACCAATGTCTCAGCAGAACTGAGTCCCCAGCGCCATTCAATACAAGGGATTATAAACCGAGCAAGCCTTCCCTCGATACTCAATGCGCCCGACCAGGATAATATGCAGAAGGTCGAACCGTTTTCGCTGCCTTCGATATCGCAAAATGTGCAGAACGATCAATTTCAACAGACCCCGCGATACACGGCCAGACAATACACACCATCCTCTTCTCAACACCCTCACATTCTCAACTCATATGTAAAAGAAGATGGCAATGTTCCTGAAGACAGCCACGAAGGTCACAAACATACTGGAATGCACACGCACGTTCAACAGAGTAGTGCTAACCCACTATCACATTACCAGGCCCTATCACAACGAAATGCGTCTTTCTTCGGCGAGCCATCTGGGGAAGCAAATGCATTGAGCTCAGCACCAAACCTCAACTCAAGTCCCATCTCTAGCAAGATGGAGAGTGCGAAATGGAGCAAAGCAGAGGTTGACACGGGACCGCCCTCCAAAGTCACAAGTGATCCGTGGCGGGTTATACGAGTTCTCGAGAATCGGGTGCGGGCCCTGGAGGCGCGGCTGAACAGCTCAGAAGGCCGGGTATCGTTTCTTGAAGGTCAGATCCAGAGCAGTCGGTAGAGGTTGAGCATAATGGCTTTTGTCTATTATTATTATGTTTATTCTTTGTTTTGAATTATTGTAATTTAACGCGCCGGAGGGAGCTATGCTATATGGATGGTGTTTATTAGTTAGATAGGCGATAATGAGTTTATGAATATTTTATTTGGATTTTTAAAAAAAAAAGAGGCCTTGATTATGAGCACCGGTGTATCCTTCAGATTAGTAAAAGTCTCCAAGGAGCATTTTGTCTGGATTTCGAGATACTCTGCCTTGTCATGCCATCGAATCCTGTTAAGACGCACGCTCGTGGGGTTTGTTCTCTCCCAGCTCATCTTCCAACCCCGAAATTTTCCACTCCACCTCACAAGAAAAAAAAAGCGGCCCACCAAACCATACTTTCCTTCCGCAACGCAACCTCAACCTCGACGTCTTTCACCCCATTCCTTTGTATATTCAACATAATAAAAAAATGGTAGCAGGCTCACCCGGTACGTGGCTTCCCTCCTTTCAGGCTCCTCTTACCTTCCTTCTTTCCCTTTAGTTCCATTTGACAAAGCTCGCACTAACGCTCTCAGGCAGTGGCATTTCTTCCTGGACACCGAGTCCACCCGAGCGCGGGTCCTTCCCGCTAGACCATGACCACGACTGCTCGCACATCATGAAGGACTACATTGCATGTATCAAAATGGTCAACGGCACCAACGCCTACAACTGCCGCCTGCTGGCTAAGAGCTACCTCAAATGCAGAATGGATCAGTAAGTTAAAAATTGAGAGACGGTGGTTTTAGCGTCCCTCCCCTTTGTTTTCATTTTCTAACCAATCGTAGCGGGCTCATGGATAAAGATGAATGGAAAAACTTGGGTTTGCCTGAGGACGACAAGCCCTTGGGTAACAAGCCAACAACGCCGTCCAAATAGATCCTTCGACTTGGACCCCTCCCCTCCCTTTATACAACTTCTCCTATCTCTCTCACTTGTAAATTATCATTCTATGCTTTGAATTTCATTATGTGCTTAACTAAAAGTAATATCTTTTTCTTTCAAAAAACCCTCTTGATTTGGTTTCTTCGGGTTCTTTATGATGTCGGAGTCTGGCGGTCTTTGGATTAATTCACATGCACGGTGTTTTGATGGTGCAATGTTTTCATTTCACCATAACGGCCTCTTGCTACAGTAGTATCGTAAGCCTCAATAATTCTTGTCTGGCCTTCATCTGCTTGTGAGAACGCAAATCCACGTTGTTTGCGCATACGCTGTACCTGGCGAACCTTGCGAATCGCCTTTTGGAATTGCTCCATGCGCGGTCGATAGTCGGCGATATTGTACTTTTGGATCTCCTGCACATAATGGTACGACAACGGTCGATACATGCGTTTGTAGTACTTGAAGGCAAAATCACGGGTGAGACACATTGTAGGCAGAACTAATAGTAATGCCCAAAAAACGAGCGTTGGGTAAAGATGGGGCAGGACACCCTTGTACTCAGGAGAGACGTGGATGAGGGGAGCGATGGTAGCATAGGCAGGAAAGAATGCAAGCCAAAGTAAAAATGAACCAGGAATCGCAACAATAGTGAACTTATTCCACATGTTGGTAATCAAAGCTGCTTTACCTAGAGTAGTGACGACACAAGCAGTATAGAGCCCCGTTCCCCAAGTCCAATGATCAGCAATTAAACCAGTTTGCAGACTGTTGCCATAGCGGTAGGCAGCAGATCCTCCAATGTAAAGAATAAGCGAGTGGTAAAATCCATTAATAACCCATTCCCAAAAGTGGCGAACGTTGAAGAAGGCACCACTCTGACCTAAACGGTAAAGCTGTGGGTAGCGGTCCAGCATGCGAGCAGACAAGAACTGGTCAAAAACACCAATAACAAAAGGAGGGAGCACGGTAAAGAAGACGTTGTAAAATGTAATTGTCCAAGATTCGTAGATAGATTGACCTGAGAAGCCATTTTGGAAGACGTACCAGAACTGAGTCATGTATAGGGCAATATTCTTGTAAAATGAGTAAAGAATGGCCTTGGACAAGCGGTGGTAGCTCCAAGCTCCGTGAACCAAGAGCAACTTTCTCAAAAAGCGGAATTGGCCAATAGACACATCCGCGCTTCGAGCTGCTTGCATTCCTTCCATACCGGAAATACCAACACCGACATGAGCTGCTTGAATCATGCTGACATCATTTGCACCATCGCCAATAGCTAGGAGTAGAGCTTTCTTGTGTCTCTTGACAAGCTTTACCACAAGGGCCTTTTGAAGAGGTGAGACACGGCAGCAGATAACAGCCTTACATTGCACCGCCAGGTCCAAAAATCTCCTATCAAGGTTCCTATCAAGAGCAAACTCAAGTGACTTTCCATCAATCACAAGTGCAAGGACTTCTGAATCATGCCCTGTTCCAATCTGATCCAAGTATTCATCAATACAAATTTGGGTCTCCTCGTATGTAGCCTTGTTGATGGTAAGCAAAGACATATCTTCACTGAGTAGCTTACAAGACATGCCAATGTTGATAGCTGTCTCCTGGCGATCACCAGTTAAAACCCAAATCTTGATGCCGGCATTCTGCAAAGTATGGATGGTTTCTGGAACACCTTCCTGTAATTTATCTTCGATGGCGGTGGCACCTAGCAAATACATTTCTCTTTCAATCAATTCAGCTGCCTTGTCAAGCTCGTATGCTCTGTTGTTCAGTGTTGTAGAAGCTTTTTCAAAGATGGTCAGCCATTGCGCGTACTCCTCGTCTGGAATAACACGTGTAGCAAGACACAAAGTTCTCAAACCTTCTGCAGCGAATTCTTCAAGATGTGTAGTAGTCTCAGTCAAGAAGTCACTTTCAGAGCTGAGACGTTCGTAGATAACGGTATCAGCACCCTTGCAGTACAATCGAATTTTGCCATCGGGGCATCGGAAAATAGCAGACATTCTCTTACGGGTAGAGTTAAATTCGCAAATGTTCAACAGTTCGTACTGATATTGGTCTCCGTTGATATCGATGGTAATGGACTTGGGGCGGCGAATGATGAATTTATAGCCAAGGCCTGCAGCACCTTCTACCAAAGCACCCTCGTCGGGAGAGGCGGCTTGATACTTGATCTTACCAGTTTTCTGGTTGACTTCAGGAATAACGGTGTGACAAGCAGCCAAAAGAGTGAAAAATTCACGAATATACACCTGAGACTCATGCGTATCCATTCGATCTCGCAAAGTATTGAAATCGTGATATCCGACTTCCATTCCATCAATCTCAGTAACGCGCTTGTCCTCTGGAACATCTAAAGCATATACATTGCCAGCAATTGAACAGCACTTGAACTCCATAATGTTTCGCGTCAATGTTCCAGTCTTGTCTGAGAAAATGTACTCAATCTGACCGAGTTCTTCAACGAGCGAGGATGTGCGGCAAACAGCGGGCGTATCAGTTTCCTTGTGATACATGTCCAAGTCGGAGCTAATCAAGAAAGCTTGGTAAAACTTGACAATTTCCACCGTGACAAATAGGGAAATAGGAACCAAATTAGAAAATAGAACCCAGTAAGTAAGAATGTCGGAGAAGAAAACCTTGGCTCCACTAGTGCCTTCGATCATCAAGTATGTCAAATGGTCAGCGTCGACTTTATTCTTGATTACATTACCTGCACTGGAGATAATTGCAAGAATGATCAGAATAGAAAACAGGAAAATAATTTGCAGATTTAGCATGTGCTCCACAGCTGTACGCTTAATAGGAGCCGCCGTAGCGTTTCTCATAAGCTTCGTTTCATGGCCTGTAAAAACAACTAGTCCATGAACCCATTGGGTATTACGAAGTGTAGCACCTCGAAGAAGTAATTGATCGGGAGCCAAGGGAACCTTGCGAAGCGAGCCTCCATCTTCCACCTCGAGAGTGGCTTCGTAAGTATAAAGACTAGAGTTCGGCTGTTCTGACAAGACCCTGCCAGAAATTCGACTAAGATCTCCAGGAGAAACCAATTCAGCCGTATCTGGACAAGCCTGTTTAATTTTTAAATTAGTTTCACCGTCCAGGTTTGCTGTTTCAATGTAACATAAACCTTCAGGTTCAGAGGAGGCCAAAAGAACTAGATCGGCAGGGATTGGCTCTTCAGAGTTCACACGAATGATGTCACCCACAGAGACCTTGATCCAACTTCTTTCCTCGAATCCGCCCCCAACAAGCACTTCTGCCTTAGAATAGTTGAGTTCCTTATCTGCATTTCCACGCTTGAAATCTTCAACAAGTTCCTTTACTGCAGAGACCATTAAAACAATCGCCAAAGTTCCGATCGTGGTATATCTATTCGTAGGAGAAACATTTGGGACTTGCTGAATGCATGACGTGAATAAAAAGAATAAGTTGGCGTATTTGGAGAATTGCTCAAATAAAAATTTTGGCAAGAATGTTGCAACGTTGTATTTTGTGGTACTGATGTGGTTGTCCTTGTATCCAAGGAGTTTGTTTTCGGGAGAGTTGTTGAGGTGGACGATACGAGGTCCAAGAGTTGCCGGATCCACTTCTTTCTTGCGGATAATTTTGTACCATAGCTTGCGGATATCGAAATCTTGACTTTGACTCCGATCACTTTCGCTCTCTTCAGCCCTAGCACCACTTCCAATTCCCGTATCACGACCAGAAGCCGCATGGTCTGTCAGAGGCAAGTCCATCTCTGTATAAGCAGAACCAAGACCAAGCTTTGATTTCACATTGTCGTACACGCCAGCTAGACCCGATTTTCGTGCGGTACTATATCGCTTAAGTCCTTCATTGTCATTGGAACGCGAACCTCCTGCCCTCAAAAAATCCTGATCGTCAAAATTGTAGTCTATGCGATTTGCAGAACTGCCTGATGGGCCTTGGCCAGAAAAGTAGTTGCCGTATTCAGCCGATTCAATTGGCTCAATCGGCTCGTCGAAGGGGGTTGCAAAGACATTTTTAGACGTGTTGGCAGAGGAAGAAGCATACAAATATGGATCTGTTGACGTGTTGTCATATTTGTTTGGAAATGAAGCCGTTGGGCTATCAGAAATCAGATCTGGAGCGCTGTCATAGGGATTTGTAGTGCTTTGATGCAAGTCAGTAAATGGGTCTTCTCGATCATCCACCGACTGGTGGTCGATGTCGATGAGGTTGTTGTTCCTTCTTGACATGTAATAATTTCAAGGGATGGAAGGAAATTTCCACGAGAGACGTGGCAACTAAGCTACCCAAAAGTTAGAACTGAATCAAAGAGAAATAACAAGTGGTTGAGAAAGCACGAATGAGACCTACACTTTTCCGGTATTATCACTAAGACTCGGGACCAGTTACTGGAAGGCGGCAGCGTTATTTTGTCGTGTGGTCACTTCTGATGGATAATTTTGTAATGGTGGGAGGTCAGAGAATTAACGGGGCGGAGGGATTCTACCACGAAATCCTCTCGAATTGTGAAAAAGATGTGTGTATTATAACAGGACGCGACCACTTGATGCGGGATTGTCTAATAAAGATTTGAAAAATGAAAGTATATTACTGGCACGGTAACAATGAATCAAATCAATGATAGAAATAATAGTCTTAAATTTCAAGTTTAGGTGTTTTAATTTGTGTTCTAAGTGCCGTGAACGAGACGTTATCAAATGTTATAGCTGTTGGGAAGAGCACACTATACTGAGGCGATAAACTTCCACTGCAAGCCTGTGCGTGATTTCTTGAAGGACATCTGGATGGAACGCAAATAACTGATGGATTTATCGTAAGGCAATCACTAGTCTCTAATTCACGAACGCGCGAGATTTCTATTGCCTTTAGTCTCGTGTGCAGCATTATCTGATCCAATCCTTAGATTGGCCAGGCGTGAATTGGGCTGAGCTCAGCCTTACAAAAGTTATCCCTTCTTAGCCAAAGTACGCAGGACCTCAAACACTCACAGATAGTATGAACCTCTACGTGTACTTGAAGCGCTCAATCTACACGTGAAGTACGTACAGCATTATCCGAAGGATTCTCGGCAATATTCTCAGTACGCGAGCTTGCGAAATATATAACAACTACTTCTGTAATAACTACTGGACAATGACCGGGCAAAAATATATCTATCTATCTACTGGACAATAACCTTATGGAATCTGTGGGGAATATTAACATGTCATGGCCGCCCTGCTTGCTGTAGTCCTGTCAGTGATCTTTCTTCGAACTCATGGGCATGTCTGAACTTTGCAATAATATTTAGTTAGGGCTTTAGGGCTTACCATGGTCACAATTTTATTCCAGTCTAGAATATACACGGGAGTAATTTTTCAACTCCCGAGTTTTCCACAATATCTATCCTGCTGAAAACCCTAGTCCATGGATGACTAAGCTATGTTGGACCGAGAGGAGAGCTTGATGTGGGTGAATACTTGCTTCCTGAAAATTTCTTCTCCTACTCTTTTCCTCCCTGTCTACGATTACCAACTCCGTTCGGCAACCGCTTTTCAGACTACACATATATCAAAATGTAAGGAAAGATTCATTCTCTCTGTCGACTGTACACGCATATCACGAATGTTCAGTTCCGTATATTGTTCCTCGCTTGTGAAACCATTCGACAAAGCTCTCTCGGAATCAAATCGCTCTGAACATTTTTGGCACTACATGTTTTTGTAAAAGTGACTCACAAGACTTCAACATCACTAACAAATATTTAGGACTAAGCGCACTAAGAAGGTCGGAATCACCGGAAAGTACGGTGTCCGTTACGGTTCATCTCTGCGTCGTCAGTGTAAGAAGCTGGAGTCCCAGCAACACGCCAGATACCTCTGCCCCTTCTGCGGCAAGAACTCTATCAAGCGTAACGCTACTGGTATCTGGACCTGCGGCTCTTGCTCTAGATGCATTGCTGGTGGTGCTTACACCCTTAAGTAAGTTTTTCTCCTTTATTTATTCCCCTTGACCAATGGGGGGTTTCGCATAATGCCTTCTTTTTTGCTAACAACTATCTAGCACTGCTGCTGCCACCACTGTCAGATCTACCATTAGACGTCTGAGAGATCTTGCTGAGGTCTAAACATGTTCTTGATGAGTTTTGTGTAAAGTAAGGAATGTATTCAATGATTTAAAAGACCAAGTTACGGATTCAATCTGCTGTAAATGCCTTTGCTGTTTGAGAGTGAATGCGTCGTAGTCCGACTGAAGTTAATTGTTTTTCAAACCCGTTCAATGACTTCTTTCCCAGTAAAGTGTAAATCGATGGGAGATCATGCATACAGAGTTCATTGACGTTTACTGCAGGTGAAGACAAATTATATCTAAACTCTTCTTACTTGTGTGCCTCTTATATGCTTTACTCTCTGTTTGTTTTTTATATTCATTATAACATGGTTGGTAGGGAAAAGATACACTGGTCACTAACACTGAAATCATAGCTTTGAGCTTTTGTGTTGCATAATGTGTGGGCCGTCCTTGTATACCTTTCGCCAGTCCGGCCCCAAGAACTCCTGTAAGACGTCATTGGTATTTGCGCCCAATGGCAACATGAAGCCGCCCCTTACTGGTGATCTTGGTTCGGCAGTACCGTTGAAAGGCACGAAGTCGCTCACAAGCGCGGGCGGGATGTCCTCGGGTCGCGCGAGCTTCTTGGCCGGTAAGACACAGGACTCGGGGTGCGCTTCAGCTTGCTTCTCCCAGTAGGCGTAGTCGTGTTCCTTAAACTTTGCGGTGACAATGGCACGGAGTGCGGGCCAGTTGGCGCGATCCAATCGAGCGCCCTCCTTGGCCCGGGGGTCGTCCAGAGACATCATTTGTCGGAACGCTTCGTAGAACTTGGGTTCCAAAGCGCCAACGGTGATGAACTCGCCATCGGAGGACTCAAAGACACCGTAGAAGTGAGACGCATTGCCCTCAAGCAGGTTGTGGCCTCGGTCAATCCAGGTTGGGACATGAGTCTCATTTGGTTTAGCATCGGTGGGATCAAACGGCCCATATCGTTGGTACGACATAAATTGAGTCAGGTACGTTATTGAATCCACGATGTTGACGTCTATCATAACGATTCCTTGGTCTTTCTCAAAGTTGCCCAATCGAACTCCCGTAAGTGCCGTTGTGATTGCTGCAAATCCCGCAAGTCCTAGACCCGCAAAGTCTCCAAGCAGCACAGGAGGAAGTGTAGGCACTTGATCTGGAGGTCCAGTGATATCCAGCACACCAGCAGCGGCCAAGTAATTGATATCGTGGCCTGGTTTGTGTGAGTTCGGGCGTCCAATTTGCCCGTAACCTGTTAGGCGGGCCACGATGAGTGGTCGGCCCTTTCGGTCGCTTTCGGCTGGGAGGAAGTTGAGTCGCTCCAACACACCTGGGCGAAACACATCAATAAGTACATCCACAACCGGTTTTCCATTGGACGGATCAGTATTTGATAGCATTGCTTTAAGTATTTTGCGAGCATCTTCGGATTTCAAGTCGAGTGCTATTGATTCTTTGCCACGTGTGAGCGCATCCCTAGGCGTGCCCATATTATCGGCTTGTGTTCGGTCAACGCGAATGACTCTGGCGCCGTAGTCGGCCAGCATCTGGCCACACATTGGTCCAGGTGCTAAGCCTGCCATCTCAAGAACAGTGACATTTTTCAGGTATTGCGGAGGTCCCATTGTGTGCTAATAATATCTGTGAGTTGATGGTGGTGTTTTCTTTCAAAGTTGGTAGAATTAGTGAAGGTGCTCGGTCCGTTTTAAATGGAGCTTCCCCACAAAAAATAAAGTTGTGAATCGGGCGAACTGGGAGGATCATCACCCTAGGCTCCATAGCAAATTTCTCGGCACAAGCTGCGGGGCTATACCTGGATCAAAAACACTCGTTCCGGCGTTGACTAAAAACACAATTAATATGGTAGATCATAGCATGTTATCGGCCCACAATACTTCAGCAAGCCAATTCAAGTGCTTTTATCAATGTCATCGAATGGCTGAACTTGGCGACCAACTCAAAATATGAGTGCATATCGTTTAGTCTGAAGTATACAAGGGACGAATATGTTTACATATCCCTTGTATTGTTAAATCGGTCTTTTACTTTTAAAATAATTTGGAATTCATGTTTATAACAATGATTCTCTAGTTTAAAGTATACTGGTGGAGATGTAAATCCGATCATGGGTTATTCATAGGCAGGCTGCAAGGCCTTTGCCAACTCGCTTCTTTCGCCAGGAACCACAATCTTCATATGTAGTTGCATGTACATGTATGTATTGTTTTTTCAAATATCTGATGCGAATTCGACTGGTATTTCTTGAGATATGTCTCTAATGGGATTGCTTCAATTGAATCTGCTCCACTAAGGAACTCCGGACGCCTGGAGATCTTATCTGGCTGCTATAATATCCGATTGCACTTTTAAAAAGTTGATATACAGTACATATCAAGATAATAGTAGTATGCAAGTCGGGTGAGGATATTCTTGAATTTTTACATGTAGTTGCAGTTTCACGCCTTGGCTCCACAGCCAAATACCGAGGCCCAGTCGTAACATGTGGTCCAAGCTCAATGCTACTGGAGATAAAAAACGGGAAAAGTAAAACCTTATCAGCGTCTGATATATAAATTCCTAGTTCAAATTCGTCGCTTTATGCCAAGCTTCAATCTTTTTTGATATCGTATAAGACTTTCGTCTAGGTGTACGTACAGTACCGATGACTAAGTATGCTAATATTTCATATTTAACACTCCCAAAAGTATATTTATTTAATAAAAAGCACCGTATCTTGTAAAAAGACTTATAATTGTAAAAAATAAGTTATATTTCTAGCATCCGATGAACAAGAGCTTTCGAATGATGCCAGCCAATCTTTTGTTGGATTATTTTAGCTTTCACTATGATGGTCATCTTTCGAGGCGCAACTCCCAACTA